>CAUYQV010078002.1:0-13614 GCA_963574575.1 Galagoides demidoff
CTGGTTGTTCTGCTGATGGAGGGTGGGGGTCCCAGGCACAGGGGAAGGGAGCTGAGGTGGTGGAGAGAAGCACCCCAGGTCTGGACACTGCCACTCTTACTAGGTAAGGGATCATTTCAATGCTTGAACTGGAATGTCAAAATAGATTGTACCCCTCAATCAGTCTTCATCCCCGGAACCTTATAGGTTCATATGAAACCTGTCTTAAAATTGCTATATTTTGTTCATCATGGATTCTTTTCATTCACTGAATTTTTTTTTTTTTTGAGACGGAGCCTCAAGCTGTCCCCCTGGGTAGAGTGCCATGGCATCACAGCTCACAGCAACCTCCAACTCCTGGGCTCAAGCGAGTCTCCTGCCTCTGCCTCCCAAGTAGCTGGGACTACAGGCACCCACCACAACGCCCGGCCATTTTTTGGTTGCATTGTTGTTTGGTGGGCCCAGGCTGGGGATTCGAACCCGCCACCTTAGGTGTAGGTGGCTGGCGCCTTAGCCGATTGAGCCACAGGCGCTGAGCCCATTCACTGCAGCTTTTAAATATCATATTAAGATATTATTTATCATGGTTACTATCGTGTTGAATTGTGCCCCCACTTCTCAGATTCATATGATGATGTCTGAACACCCAGGACCTCAGATTGTAACCTTATTTGGAAATAGGGTCGTTGCAGATGTGATTAAGTTAAGATGAGGCCATACTGGAGTGGGGTGACCACTAACCCAATGGGTCTGGTGTCTTTATGAAAAGGGGAAATTTGGACATAGACACAGAGGGACAAGGTTATGTGAAGATTGGAATTATGTCGCCACAAGCCATAGAGACAGAAACTGGAAGAGAGGCCTGGGACAGAGTGTCCCTGCCACCTTCAGGGAGAACGGCCCTGCCCAGACCATGACTTGGACCTCCGGCTTCTAAAACTGAGACCATACATTTCTGTTGTTTAAGCCACTCAGTTTGGGTGCTTGGTCCCAGCACCCCTAGCTAACGAATGTGACCCCTGAGCTTTCTGGCACCCTCTTAAGTTTTAGGCTCGAGGTTCACCCCTCACTATTGATCCAGCCCAGATCACAGTGTGACCACTCCGTCTGCTATTCACTCAGGTTGGCCTCTAAATCTCTTCCATTAAAGAAGAATAGAAGCCCTTACACAGAAAACAGAAAGGAGCCTGTGAAATTCAGTCAGCTGTCAACGATGTCCTGGGGTTGGGTGTGGGTGTCGGGGAAGAACGAGGAAGTGGCTACGTTAGACTTCACATCCTGAAACAAAAGCCCTAATGTCTGGAGCCCAGCTCACAGAATCATCGCCAGAAGAGATTCTCAAAGGATCCACAGATCATCTGTTTCTGCCAAGAGACCTCTGGAACTTTGCCATTCTTGATCTTTTCAGAGAAGATTCTATGGCCCCCTATTACATAATAAAGCTCCCATGTGTTGAACACTTTCTGGTGGTCCACATCCACCTTGGTGCACCTGAAGACTTTTTTGGAGACAAGAGTCTCACTTTGTCACCTTCACTAGAGTGCCATGGGGTCATAGTTCACAGCAACCTCCAACGCCTGGGCTTAAGAGATTCTCTTGCCTCAGCCTCCTGAGTAGCTCAGACTACAGGTGCCTGCCCCAACGTCTGGCTAGTTTTTAGAGATGGGGGTTTTGGTCTTGCTCAGGCTGGTCTTGAACTCCTGAGCTCAAGCAATCTGCCCATCTCAGGGATTCACCTGGAGACTTTGCTCTGCCCTCAGCCCTTAGCCTTTGTGTTTCAGAGTAGCTATCAAGCCACTCCACACCTTGCTTTGTAAAAATGCTAAATGATAATGTGTCTTCAGCTTCTCTGTAAAACTCTCATCCCTTTCACCCCGCCACAAAAGTAAGAATTGTTCTACGTGCCCAGAGCCTAAAAGAAATCTGTTTGACTTAAATGAAAACAGGAATGGTTAAAAAAAATAAGAGTGTATTTGCCTCCATTCCTGTCCCTGTCTCTCTTTGCTTTCCTTTCTTTAATAATCAGTTTCCAAGAGAATTTTGTTTGCATGGAACACTGCTCACCCGGAGCCCTTTGGAAGGCAGAGTTCTGCTTGCTGCCTTGAAATGAGCAAAGACTGGAGACGTGGCCAGAGGCAGTGGCTCACGTCTGTAATCTCACCACTGTGGGAGGCCGAGGCGGGAGAATCGCTCCAGCTCCAGAGTTTGAGACCAGCCTGAGCGAGAATGAGACCCTGTTTCTACTAAAAATAGAAAAAATAGCTGGGTGTTGTTGTGGGTGCCTATAGTCCCAGCTACTCAGGAGGCTGAGGCAAGAAAATTGCCTAAGCCCAAGAGTTTGAGGTTGCTGTGAGGTATAATGACACCATAGCACTCTACCCAGAGTAACAGAGTACGAATGACTCAAAAAAAAAAAAAAAAAAAAGACTGGAGAAATGATCCACACCTCCCAACCCAGAAGATGTGTCCTGCAGTCCTGGTACCATTTTTAAAATTATACATACAAAACTGATCTTTATGCTCATTTTTATTTTTTATTTTTGTTAGCTAGTTCCTCTTTATTTTTTATTTCAGGCTAATATGAAGGTACACACAATGAGGTCACATTATTTGTGGTTATAAGGTAAAACCCAAAGTCTGAGCTGTAGTTGAGTCCCTCACCCTGGAAGTATGTCACATACTCCTACTTGTTGTCTTTTTTGAGACAGAGTCTCACTTTGTTGCCCTTGGTAGAGTGCCATGGTGTCACAGCTCACAGCAACCTCAAACTCTTGGGCTCAAGCAATTCCCTTGCCTCAGCCTCCCAAGTAGCTGGGATTACAGGCACCTGCCACAATGCTCTGCTATTTTTAGAGGCAGGATCTCACTCTGGCTCAGGTTGGTCTCAAACCTGTGAGCTCAGGGCAATCCACCTGCCTCAGCCTCCCAAAATGCTGGGATTAGGGGTATACTTATTTTTATATACTTATACTTATTTTTAAATATTCAATTACAGATGCCCCCTGACATACGATGGGGTTATGTCCTCACAAAACCAACATAAGTTGAGCACAACATTAAGTTGAAAATGCATTTCATACCTCAATAAAGCCAACATATAAAAAAAATCTTAAACCATCTTAAGTTGGGGACCATCTGCAAACCTCTACTGTCTAACTATGACAGGGCATCCCACATCTTAATGAAGTTTGCCCTGCAGTTCTGACTCTATAAAACCCGCTATTATATGTGGATATAAGAGCAAATTGAAGAAATTACAAAACACAAGGCAAGAAATTGACTCAATGCTCAATTTCTATGACTCTTGTAGAGAATTGTTATGTAAGGATGACAAGTGACACCAATATCAATAGTTGTGTACATTTCAAATCTAGATTATAAACATAAATATGAAGGCTGTCTGCTTTTATGTTTTATACTAGACCAGAGTTACCAACCATCCTCAATAAGCAACATTAATACTTTGATTTATTTTTTAGAATCCTTCATAGAAGATAATTTTCAAAGAAAATGAATTATAAAGTGCCATGAAAGGAAGAATTTACAATGAGATCTGGGGAGAGGACTAGTTTTTCTTGCTTAGAAAAAAAAAAGCTTGCAGGGGAAACTGAGAGAGTTCGTGCATGGTTAAAAAAAAAAAAAAAAAAAGTACAAAGACTAGCTAGAGGGCAGAGAACAGTCCATGCTTGCAAAAGCTGAATGAGGAGATACGGAATAATATTGGGATTGAGGACTAGAGTATGAAATTCCTTAACCCTTCCCCAGCCAGATTTTGAAGAAAAAGAGAAATCACACTTACCTAATGGTCTGATCACGGTAGCTTCTCAAATCCTGCCCAATGCTAGTGGTTACTACTATCTAGATGGGAGAGATAGCTAAGAATCAGTTATGCCTCAATTATGATCAATAGAGTCTTGGTCTAAATGACTCATCACACATGCTGGAGAGCCTTTTACCTGATCAGTCTCGGCAGAAATAAAATTAACAGCTACTAGCCCTGTGCATGTTTTTAAGACTTAATACATTTACTCCCTCAAATGACTTGAGGCAGCTAAAAATATCTACAGTGCAGCTTCCGCCAGTGGGTTTCAGATACTTCCAAACTCCAAGCTGAAGTTTTGTTTGATCTCTTTGTCTTTAAAAGCATGCTGCCTAGAAAAACAAGGAAATGTGTGTGATACTACAAGGAGTTTTTGAAATCTTCCTCTGATTCCTTGAGAGCCTTTGGGGGAAAGCAAGGTGGGGCTGCATGTCCTCCACCCACTGCTGTTGCTACCTAAGCACCTGACAGGCTCTGGTTGTGAAAGTCTCACCTGGTTTCTTTTTTGGGTCTTGGGCTCCAACATAAGCCTGTGAACTTATGGGGCCAATTATCTTCCCCGGTGCTACCACAGTACCAGGGCTTGGGAAATGTGTGCTGGGCCCACCTAGATTCTCAACGACATAGCTACAACACTGTAGCAATGAAAAACTGGCTAACCCATCAGAACTAACCCGATTCAGCCATACAACTTGTTGCTTCAGAAAAGAGAATGACTCAAGTCACTTGCTTTAAGTCATTTGTTCCCTTTGGTCAAAGCACTGGGCATGGCAGTCCCACTGCCAAGGTGGATTGGGGGTAGAAAGCTTCAAGCATCGCTCGGAACCTGCATGTATGATAGGGAGACCAGATGCGACAGAAAGAAGGAAAAATGGGCAAAAGTCTACATACACCAAAAATACACTCTCTTTTCTCCTACCCATTTGGACTTTCTAATTCTCTCCCCTTTACCCTGCTGTGCACCCTGCCATTCAATTCACCTTTCTCATTAGAGGACCACTTCTACTCTTCTTCAGCTCAAAAGTCTTCCAGGATGTGCTATTGCCTTACAAGTTGAAGTCCAAATCCTGTGATTTTCATGATCCTCCCCATTCTAGCACTAAAGACATATCTGTTTTCTTTTATTCGTTTTCCACAGTCTGCCAATTTCCTACTTCAGTCAAACTGGTTTATTGGCTGACTCCCAATAAGGTGTGAAAATGTCCCCTCTCCTTTCTTCTCCATCCAAATTCTGCCCCAATGTAGAAACCTTGTCCATGAAACGTTCCCTGAGCATCCCAGGATGAAGTGCTATCTCCCCTCTGGGAATCTATCTGAATCATTTAGCAATTAAGCTCGCCTGGTGACACCCCTTCACCTGGGTAATGTTACTTCCATAAATAGCCTGTAAGTAACTTGAGCAAAGTGCCTTGCATCCAGCAGGTGCAAACTGAGATCTGTGGATTTCCTCTGATGATTTGATATCTGTCTCAGGATGCAGAGCACGGAGCTCCTCCTTGGGAGGAAACAGCAAGTTATAACACCAACAGAACCCTCACACAGATAGGAAGCAGAAATGTGGCCCACAGCTCTGTTGCCTAACCTCTTTAAGAAAACGGACATTCAAAAAAATCCCAGCTAACATTTTACAGACTCTTCTTAGGAAAGCGACAAGAACTGACCTGATTTCTTTTCTCTTTGGAGAAAGGAAATATGACAAACCTACACACCCGGGGAAGACTGTGTATCATTTAATGCACAAGGCAAACCAAACGTCTCTTCCAGTTGTGTTACAGGAAAATCACAAATCAATAAGAAAAGCTGATGAGAAAATCAAGTAACCAGAAAAAGGTAGCACACTGGCATCGCGTATATTGAGAAAATGGAATTGTCTTCAATTATAACAACAGACTTGCCATAATCCGTAAAATTGGTACTGGGAGAGTTTGAAACAGTTATGAGCAACGCTTTATAGCACAAAGTAGATAAAAAACCTCCACCCCACCGGGATTATCACGTATGTTTGTTAGCTGTTATGGGTTTATTTAATGCCAAACATAAAGCAATTATTTCAACTGCCAAAAACAGTCAAACCATTTCTTGGCTGAACTAACCAATAAATGTCCTTTTTTTTAAAAAAAAAAAAAAAAAACAAAATAGTTGCAGATCTGATAACATTACACAAACATGGCCAACGCTGTTTGAACATTTATCTCCACAAAGCCTGTCTCCCTAGGGGGAAAAGGACTGAATCGCTCAGATCGCTGCGGCGATAGATCTGCCTATATTCTTTACTCATTCACAATATCATCGAAAGAAGCACTTTAAAAGTTAATTAAATGGAATGGGATTCTTATGATTTAAACTCCCATCTATAAAAGTTTGATTTAGCAAGTGTGTGGTTGTAATGAGTCTATCATTTACCGCAAATTTGCTTTTGCAGATTTGGTTGCTCCCTGGCTTTATAGCAATGCTTAACTTTCAGGGAAAATGCTTGTATGGTCCGTGACGGAGCGTGCATACAGATACCTGGCCTCCAGTAAAAGAGACATCCAGCCGAAACCACTCCTTCAGAGGGACGGTGAATTTAGTTTTTACAGCGAGGTCTTCTCCTTTGACAAGATGCATTTGAATATGCAAATGGCCTGAAAGGAAAATCAAGACTCATGAACATGACTAAAAATACCCAGGAGTGAATGAAGTAGAACTATACCTTTTCTTTTTCTTTCTTTCTTTCTTTCTTTTTTTTTGAGACAAAGCCTCAAGCTATCACCCTGGGTAGAGTGCTGTGGCATCACAGCTCACAGCAACCTCCAACTCCTGGGCTCAAGCAATTCTCCTGCCTCTGCCTCCCAAGTAGCTGGGGCCATAGGTGCCTGCCACAACGCCCGGCTATTTTTTGGTTGTGGCCATTATTGTTGTTTGGCAGACCCGGGCTGGATTTGAACCCAACAACTCAGGTGTATGTGGCTGGCACCTTAGCCGCTTGAGCCACAGGCACTAAGCCGATCTATACCTTTTCAATAATCATCCTAAGAAGCTAACAAGACTAAATCCCTTTTCCTTTAAACAAAAAGCAAGACTGCAAAATGTATTTCTACATCCCTTTGTCAATAAGATATTTGTTTTAAGCTTCCAGAAAAAGAAAGCTCCATCAGAAGCCCATGTTTGGAAACCATTGCTCTGGCCAAGCTGCCACGTTGACAATACTTTCCTTTTTCTAGACAGACGAATGTGTCAATAGAGCATAAGAAACTTACAATATTGTTGAAAAGGATCTATTTTATACTTACCCTCTTCAGTAAGAAATACGGAAGGGGTGCCATACATCTCATTAGAATCAACAAAGTAGAGGATCCCACAGAGACTGGCCTTGCAATAATGGAGTAAATAAAGCCACAGTGAAACAGTGAACCTATAAAAGTGAAGGGGGAAAAAAATTCTGCAGATTGATATCATCCAAGAACAGGTAATTATCGTTAACAATGACTGAGTAAATTGCTTTCTTTCCAACGAAGGGATGAATCTGCCTTCATGTTCATCATGGGAGATCAGCTTGCAAAGCCTGATTTTTGAGACAAAGGAGGTAGTTAGGGTAACTGCCAAAGACAGAAGTTAAGCTTCCCTGTCCAAAACTAGCGGACACTCTACCTTGGGCCAATAAACCATTTCTGCGTCTCTCTGAGAATCTCACGTGTCTGGTATCTGAATTCTTGATTAAGGCTTATAAAGCCAGACATAAAATAAAAATCTGGGTTTTAATGAGAGGTGATTTGATAAGAAGCTATTCTAATTTCTGTGATTAAAAGAAAGAAACATAATGAGGGCTTTTTGAGCAATTTTGTTTCTTTCAAAGATAAAAATCATAAAGCAGAAAAATGTATCAGCTACAAAGGGCATCGCTATGTGAAACTTGGGACACGTACGCACTGTTCTAATGCCCATATTAGGTTATTCAGTATCACGATTCTGGCGGCATAGCATAGGACAACTAATCTAATTACTCTATTCCTGGATCAGGGCTATTTCAATTTTTTTTTTTTTAAATCGTACATCTCTGATTTTTAGAGTGAGGATGAAATAGCAGAGGCCAACTTAACTAGGACACACTCGGCCAAGATGTGTGGCCCATTAATCACTTAGGAAAGATCTGCTGAACTCCTGCTTGATGTCACACATTGTTGTAGTGACCAGTAGCTCAAAGATGAGGAGGTGGCAATAATTGCATTTTCTGCATGAAACGTAAATCAAGGTCAAAAGAAATGCATAGATTTCCACATACCCCAGTAACCAATTCACAGTTTGGTTTAAAGTAGCAGCAGCCCCGGGTTCTTTGGGGATACATACAAACAAGTCCTTTAGAATATTCTGGGCTTTATAATCTGGCCTCCAAATCAGTGGTATGATATGCAAACAGATGGTGCCACAGCTCCCTCCTGACCCACCCAGCTGAGCAAGCTCATGAAGATAAGTTATTACAAGGAAGCTTAGCAAGAACATACGCTCAATAAAGTGACTCAAGATCTTTTTCTACAGCGACAGCCTGGGAAGAATTAAATCACTCTGCTAAATCCATCCAGTCTGAGGTGAACCAGGAACCATTTTCAGCATCTTGAACTCAGCAGAAAAAAAAATACATATATACCTGGGTTTGGCTGCAAATTCAGTGGGGGAGATTAGAAGCTGTGAGATTTCAGATAGCTCAACCAGTCTTCCAAGATGGAAAAGGAAAAACTGAGGCTGCGGTCTGTACTGGCTTTGGCTGGCTGCGCCCCAAACCTTGCAAGGCCTCAGGCTTCAACACCTTGCTGCCTACTCAGCTCATTCCTGGGTCCCACCTATTAAGCAAGCTGAGGGCTGCGAAGCGCAGGAATAATTCAAGACTAATTTGAGGTTTTCAGGTCCACAAATTCTGTGTAAGCCATTTAGATTGCAACAGGTTTTGCAAAGCACCTTACGAAAGCGGTGTTCTTCCACTAGCCTGCGCTGGTAAAACAGTAAAACGAACACAGCCCGACCAGCCCCCACCTGCCGCCCATCCTTACACTGGGTAATCCATCCGCTGGCGACGCGTGGCCTCCAGCTCTCGGTTCTGAAACCTCTGGAACTTCTTTACAATGCCCGTGTTTTCTCCGCTGGAGGCATAAGGAAAGCCGAGAAGGACAGCCACATCTACAAACAGCAAAATGACTCCCTTTCAGTTCTCTCCAGAAAAGCATTCTTCCCAGATCACACTCTTCCTAGATCCCTCTGCCCAGTTCCCATCAAACACTGAAATGAGGCAGCCTAAAATAATTGGCAAACATTTACTGAACCCTGCAGACGTGCCAGGCACTGTGTTAAGCACTTTACAGAGACCGTCTCAATTAGTTTTCCTAACAGCCCTAGGAAGCAGGCTATGATTAGTCCCATTCTACAGATGAAAAGCCCACGCTTAAGTTTAGAAAGTTAATACATCATAGAACCAAACTCAGGCTTCTATATTCTTAACCATTTTACATACTTCTCAAACTAATGTTAAGGAAAGCATTTTGAATCTGCATTGTGACAATAAGCTAATGTTTCCACCACACTCACTAAAGCCTAGACACCACTGCAACCATTTCACGGCCAGTTACAGTGGGTAGCTTAAGCCTGTAATCCCAGCGCTTGAAGAGGCCAAAGTGGGAGGATCACCTGAGGCCGGGAGTTCAAGACTAGCCTGAGCACACAGGAGTCCAAGACCAGCTTGAACACAAGTGAGATCCAGTCTCTACAAAAAAGTAAAAAAAATTAGCAGGGCATGGTGGCTGGCATCTGTAGACCCAGCTACTTGGGAGGCTGAGTCAGGAAGATCTCTTGAGCCCAGGAGTTTGAGGTTGCTGTGAGTTATGATGATGGTATTGCAGTCTAGCTTTTCTTTTCAAAAAAAGAAAAAAAATGCACATATATTACTCCATTTAATCTTCATTATCATCCCCAGTCTCCAGATGAGGAAATAGAGGCACAGGTAAATGCCAAAATAACATTTACGGTTTGCTAAGCACCATTCTGGAATAATCTCACACGTCTCACTACAAACTACTTCATAGTCTGAAGTAAGTTCTTATCTCATCCCCCTTCAACAAATGAAAAACTAAGCCTCAGAGAGGATCATAATAAGAGGTGGAGCTATGGTTCAAACTCAAGCAATTCCGTTTCTAAATCTAAGCTCTTAAACTTGCAGCGTTTGGGGGGGGGGCAGTGGAGGGGGTTTGTTTTGTTTTGTTTTGTTTGAGACAGAGTCTCACTCTGTTGCTCTGGGTAGAGTGCCCTGGCATCATAGCTCACAGCAACCTGAAAACTCTTGGGCTGAAGTGATCCTCTTGCCTCAGTCTCCCAAGTAGCTGGGACTACAAGCGACCACCACAACACTTGACTAGTTTTTCTACTTTTAGTAGAGACAGGACCTTGCTCTTGCTAAGGCTGGTCTTGAACTCCTGAGCTTAAGCAATCCACCTGCCTCGGCCTCCCACAGTGCTAGGATTACAGGTGTGAGTCACTGCACCTGTCCGGTGTTTTTTTCCTTGGCACAGACTTTCCACATAAACTCAACACACTACCCTATGCAAAAATTACTAACCATACACCTTAAAACTGGAAAGTCTTCCACTTTATTTCACAAACGTGGGAGAATTCTTTCCTGTAGCTCAAAAAAACATAGGGACGTCCATAACAATTTTTAAAGGGAAAGCTGAGTTGTTTCATCTATATTTAATACCTACTGCCTTAAACAAGGCTAAGTATAAATTTCTGTTTTCCATATTCCCCCCACCAAAGGAAAAAAAAATTCACTTAACTCAACCTAAGAATAAGGACACTTTTTTCTTTCTTAAAACACTCCTGGCTTTAAATATCTATGATTAAATGGCGGGAACATTCTATTTTCCTGGGCTTCTTGGAGAGAGAAGAGCTGACTTCTGTGGGAGTCATCAAATACCAACATTAGCACAAATTATAGGAGACTTGGCCTGGGATGCTGGACGTCCCAGTTCTCATTTCCTAAAGAAAAATAATTTATAATATGGAGAGGTAACCATGGTTCATTATATTTTGAAAATTATAAGAGCAGTTTTTAGCATTTTAGGCCCTGTGTATACACAAGTATTTGATAGAATTAACTACACCATTGTTCCCCCCAGTATCTACAAACCTACCTGCTCTGTTACAGATGAAGGTACATTTGGAAATCCACAAAGATGGAAGTATCAATTCCAACAGGCATAACTTTTGTTGTTGTTTGCAACTGGATCTTAATTTAGGCACATTGGACTTGCTGGTCTTTTACAGGAATGGCAAGGGGGATTAGAAATGGAAATGTTGCTAACATGTCTTTGGAATCTGGAGAAAAAAACTCACCAGAGAGACTGATACCAGATCAATCTTGGTGTGGCTTCCACCATGTTGAATGGAGCATAAGAGACCAGATGGCCACGTTAGAACCCTAGGAAGCCTTCTGCTAGAAATTGCTGTTCAGTGATCTAGTGTGTAGCAGAAACATTTGTCAAAACAGACGGGATTTGATTCTGCCCGTCCTAACTCCAGTAAAAAGAGGCTTCACAAAGGAGGTTTCCAAAGTGAAAAGAGTTAAAAGGGCATGTAGCTGTGCCCGTCCTCTATCCAAGGATCAGAGGAAAGCGGGTCAAACAGGACAACTTGTAGCAAAAGACTCTCAGGGAAAATCTCAGACCCAAAGATCTGAAATAATTTTACACACACACACACATCTTTTGTATCCGACAAAACCAAAAGGATACTAGATTTCTTGTAAAATCTGTAGCTTCAATACTTCTATAATTTGGAGTTCTATTGTAGCTTCCCCTCAGTATAAGATTGTCTTTCTGTTATAATTAGAAGTAATTAACAAGAATGAATTTGGGAGCTCTATAATTTGTCTAGCCCAGGATCACACACAGGCTGATTGTCTAGTAACTGCGGCTGCCTGGAGAGCTATAACTGATTAGAACTGCCTGTCCCAGGCAGTGAATGGGGAGGAACAGCACCAGTGTTACTCACCATTAAAGAACTTACAGATAGAAAAACTCAAAGAAATTTAGCAGCTTATTTTATTCCCCCTGCATTGTGAGCTCTGTGAAGGCAAGGATCTTCCTTCATTCCCTATTCCATCCCTACAGCCTAGAACAGGGCCCAGCACTTAACCAAGACTCCATAAATACAGTCTTTGGTGAATGAATGAATGAGTATAACTGTGGCCAACTCAGGAGTTGAACCAATTTACTTTTTCCCCAACACTTTCCACAATGCTATAATACAAGCCATGTTGCCTAAGCCAAATAACAACCTCTCTTCTTTCAAATCCTTCCCCCAAATCCTTTGCATGAGGAAGTTAAGATGGGAGGGAAAAAAACTTGTCATCAAGACATAAACTAAAATGCTAGGAAAACAGTTCATGTTTAGAACCCTTCTACCTTGGCTGTTTTGCTTGCATTATTTCCTCAAATTTTAGAGCAAGAAGAGAGATCAGGTATTACAGGGTGCAAACCCATTCATTTGGAGACAAGAAAAATGTGTCTTGTTGTAGGGTGTATAGTAAAGAAGACTCAAACCCAGCCGCCCTACTACACACCCATGAATTAGCTTTTTTTGTCCTAAAGACAAAGTCTCACTTTGTTGTCCTTGGTAGAGTACCGTGGTGTCACAGCTCACAGCAACCTCCAGCTCTTGGGCCTAGGCAATTCTCTTGCCTCAGCCTCCCGAGTAGCTGGGACTATCGAGTAGCTGGGACTATAGGCGCTGGCCACAACGTCCGGCTATTTTTTGTTGTTGTTGCAGTTTGGCCGGGGCCGGGCTCGAACCCGCCACCCTCAGTATATGGGGCCAGCGTCGTACTCACTGAGCCACAGGTGCCGCCCAATGAATGAGCTTTTTATTGACCATTTCTCCCCACAAGTCCTTCCATAGAGAACCATGATTGGCATTCAGCTGCTAGCATGGCCCTGTGCAGCTATACCGGTGGCTAAGACTAAAATCTTTCTATCAATATATTGGTTAGATAGCTGGTGCTGCCTTAAAATGACCATCGCCTATTCTGGCCCCTCCTTCAGGTTACAGCCTGGTCTGCAGGGGTCCCCACAGCTATCCTGTTTTAGCACTAAGGTCAGCACCCCAGAGGCTCACTGGAGCCCCAGTCACCTCATCCCTGGGAGGGGGGGGCTTTGGGGGGTCACAAAGCTGATTGTCCAGTTCAGAGTTCTGACACAGCCACCATGCTCTGCAGAAGGTCCTGTGTCCATGCAACAAAGCGCTTCATGGGATGTACTTCAAACACACCACACTGACACTACTGATGTCCTCAGCCACGTGTGGAGAAGTCAGAGACAATCTCAACACAGGGAACCACATGGCTCAAAGTCTGCAAGCAGAAACAGGGTGGCGGGGAGGAGGGATTTTGCAACTTGGAAAAGTAGAATGGGAGCACAGGTGATGCGATAATGCCTTCCAAACACGGGATGTTAAAAAGGCAGCGACAACAGGGCATTTAATTTTCTCTAAAACCAAGGCTGAGAATAAGAACTCTTGTATTCCATCACATATGATTTAGGTCAGAACTTCCCCTCAAAAAAGGATACTATGCAGTGTAAAGTGGCTTAATAAGGAAATCAAACGTTCTAGAACATTCTAAAGAATTTTTTTTTTTTAAGACAGAGTCTTACTTTGTCACCCTTGGTAGAGTGCTGTGACATCATAGCTCAAAGCAACCTCAAACTCCTGGACCTAAGTGATTCTCTTGCCTCAGCCTCCCAAGTAGCTGGGCTTACTGGAGCCTGCCACAATTCCCAGCTATTTTTAGAGATGGG
>CAUYQV010078003.1:0-11782 GCA_963574575.1 Galagoides demidoff
ATGCTGAGGGGCAAATGCACAGATTTAACAGCCACAGGAGGGGCTCTGTGAATATTTCTGAAAGGAGAGCACACATCTGTGCAGTAGAGCTTACACCCTCCAGGGGGTCATGCTCAGAAATGTCAGGCCCCACCTCAAACAGGGAAGCAAGGACAGGAAAACCTTCTGTATGTGCTCCGTGGACTGGTCAACCCCCTCTGTGGCTGGTGGTCCCTATTCAGGGAAGATTGCTGGTCTGGATCATGAGGTTGTTTCTGCTCAGCCCTTAGGACAAAGCCTGATATCCATTAGCAAGGGAGGGGGTGTAACGAGGTGTGTCCCACATCCCACCCCCTCAGGGCTAGGAACTCAGTTTTAAGGTTTCTCTGGGGTCCTCTTTGCTGAGACAGGGTATATAGGCTTAGGATTTTTAATCACACCTCACTAAAAACATGTCCCCTCTCTTATCTCCCTGGTGCCAGAAGGATATAGGTCGAGAGTGTCCCGTGAAGCACTCAGTGACCACAGGTGTCACCAGGGAGGCACATTTCATTCTTACATAAGGACACCCAGGAATGCAGCTGCCCCACAGATAGGGGGGAGGGGACCCAGAGTCAGCCCAGCACGGGATGTGGAGGATTTTACTTGGTGAGCTAAAAATAAAATCCTAAGCCCTGTGTTAGCTGAACATATCCCTCTCAACCAAAGGGACCCCAGAAAAAAGCCTTCAGACTGAGTCATCTGCCATGAAGGGATGGGAGGGGTAACGCATAATTGCACAAGTGTGTTTTCTCTTCATAATATTCCTGGCTTCTCCTATAGCTTGTTAAGTATGCATAATTAGCTGTTCTGCTCAGTCTAAAATCCTGTCCCTTTTCTTTCTCACTTGATATGGCTGGAGCAGTGTTCCCCACTTGCCAGAATGGCTACTGTGAGCTGAACACTCTTCACAAGAAATAAAAGTCTCCTTTTTCTACAGTATAAACCTTATTTTTTTTAATTAACAGCCTCTAAGCACAAAATAGCTGCTCAAGCACCAGTCTTTGCAGCCACATCCCCCCAGTCAGAGAAAAGGAAGGACAAAAGAAGAGGCTGCGCTCCCTTTAAGAATACTCCCCAAACCACTTTCTTCATTTCTATTGGCCAGAGCCTTATCCCTGGGCCACACCTGGCTAGGAGAGAGTCAGGAAAGCATACCCTGGGCCTGTCTGTAGTTGGATGGAGGAGCAGCAGGAGGGCAGAGATCTTGCTGAAGCCTTGAGGCCTGGGGACGGCCAAGGGGAGAGGTGCTTCTAAGTGTCCACGATCTTGTCCTCTTCTCCAAGCCTCCTCCCTACTCACAGCCACCCTGGCCTGTGTCTGCCCTTGGGCCACAGGTCCTCTGGCAGCCTGGCCCCTGATTGCCCCCATCTTGCTCTCTCTACATCTTCTGTCCTCTCTGGGCAGCTGTGACACTACCTGCTTCCCACTCTGGACACCGTCTGCACCCCTTGGGGCTTCTGCATCCTTTGTGCCCCACACCTGCACCAACATTACCCTGTTCTTTCAGTCTTACTGTGTGCTAGCCCCCCACCAATAGGGCTCCACAGGCCCCTCTACCCAGGATGCCATTGCTGAGCCCTCGGGAGCCTCCTGGAAGTTATGGCTCCCAACTTCAACAGGACCTCAGGCCTGTTGCCCTGAGGGTTGCCCCTAATCCCATTACAGTGGGTTTAAAATGTCACCTCTTTTGATTCTGATTTGTATTTTTCTAATGACTCTTGGTGTTGAGCTCCTTGGGATGTGCTTGGTGGATTAGACATAGATCTCATATTGTCCAGCGTCTGTTAAAGTCTTTTGCCCATTTTTGTTAGTCATTTTATTATTTGTCTATTGGTGTTCTTTACATATCTAGACATAGTCCTCTGAAAGATATATTGTTTGTAAATATTTTCTCCTAATCCATAGTTTGCTTTTTTGATTTCTTAATGGCATCTTTTGAAGAACAGAAGTTTTGCTTTTGGTAAGGACACATTTATTTATTTTTTTCCTTTATGGTTTTGCTTTTCATGCCTTATCTAAAAAATTTTGCCTGCTCCTAGGTTGTGAAATATTTTGTTTTATTCTGAAAGCTATGACTATTTGAATTTTACTTTTTAGTCTATGATCCATTTCAAGTTCATTTGTGTATGTGGTGTGATGTAGGGATCAGATTTATTTCTTTTTTTTGTTTGATATTTGTTCAAAAGAATTTCCTTTCCCCATGGAACTGAATTGGTTGTCAGAATCAACGGACTGTGAGCTGGTGGTCTGGCTCTCCGCCCTCTGCTTTGTTCCAACCGTCTATTTGTCCGTCTTTCAAAGACACTGGTGTCTCCAACACTGTAGCTTTATGCTGCCTTGAAATCCGGCAGTGTTTGCTGCCCAACCTTGTTCTTCTTCGGTATACTCTCGGCTCTTCTCTGTGTTTCTGTGCACATTTTAGCCAGTGTGTCAGTTCCAGGAGAATGCCTGCCTGGGCCTTGACTGGGTTTGCACAGGAGTCTAGAAATGGACCCGGCAGAAGTGACATCTCCCAGGTGTGAGCCTTCCATTCCATGGAGATGGCAAGTCTCATTTATTTAGGTCTTTAGTTTATCTCAGCGAAGTTTTGTAGCTCTTAGTGTGGCAGCATCATACATCTTCTGTATAGTACATTTATTCCAAAGTAGCTTGTTTTTGATGCTATTTTAAACGATATTTTTCTGTCATTTCTCTAATTCTTTGTTGCTAATAAATACAGATACAATTGGGTGGCGCCTGTGGCTCAAAGGAGTAGGGTGCTGGCCCCATATGCTGGAGGTGGTGGGTTCAAACCCAGCCCTGGCTGAAAACTGCAAAAAAAAAAAAATATGGATGCAATTGATGTTCTCACATTGGATTGTGTCTTGCTCTTGATAAATTCACTCATCAGGAGTTGTAGTTTGTGTGTGTGTGTTTTTTTTTGAGACAGAGTCTTACTTGGTCACCCTTGGTAGAGTGCCGTGGCATCTTTCGCTCACAGTAACCTCAAACTCTTGGGCTTAGCGATCCTCCTGCCTCAGCCTCCCAAGTAGCTGGCACTACAGGCACCCACCACAATGCCCTGCTATGGGTATTTCCTTGGGCATTCAGTCAGCTTAGGGGGCTTAAGATTTATGATAAATTTCTTTTTTTTTGTAGAGACAGAGTCTCACTTTTTTGCCCTTGGTAGAGTGCAGTGGAGTTGCTCCAGCAACCTCCAACTCCTAGGCTTAGGCAATTCTTCTGCCTTAGCCTCCCAATATGATAAACTTCTTATCATAAATTTAATTGTGAACTAAAATAAAATCTCAAGCCCCCCAGGGAATTGAATGGCCAAGGAAATAGCCAAAGGCTGAGTTGCTGACCCTAGGGAGATCAGACACTTCTCCTTAGTGTCTCCTCTCTTCTCGGTAATGTCCTCTGTAGCTCATTAATAGGTTAAGGCCTTGCAAGACAAAGCTTCAATCATACCTGCAGGTCACACATTTACTTAACAGAGCACTTGAGTCTGGGTGTGTGTCCTGTCATGGGTGGCTTATGTCTGATCAGCAGATTTCCTTATCTTAAAACATTCTAAGCCTTTAGACAAAGCTTCACTTCATTTGTGATTTAATCACAAATCAAAGAATTGTTAAATCCACCTATAACATGTAGTGTCCTCCTTGAAGGCCCTTTGGGCCAAATTAACATACACCCTCCATGTGTTGACTGATGACCGTACCTATAATTCTTGGCTCCCTGATATGTACAAAGCCATAGTGAAACACAACCAACCAGGGTGAGACCCCTTGCTTGAGGCTTCTTGGATGTGTTCCCGGGTCATGATTGCACATATTCAGCTCAGAATAAACTTCTCTGTTTTATAGAGTTTGGGATCTTTTCTGTTGACAATAGCATTTTTTTGTGTACACCATCATATTGTCTGTCACTAAAAACCTATCAACTTTTAAAGTTCTTATAAAATTATACCTTTTTTTTTTTGATATAGAGTCTCACTTTGTAGCCCTAGGTAGAATGCTGTGGAGTCATAGCTCACAGCAAACTGTTGGGCTCAAGAAATTGTCTTGCTTCAGCCTCTCAAGTAGCTGGGACTACAGGTGCCCGCTACAATACCTGGTTATTTATTTATTTTTTTCTTTTAGAGATGCGTTCTTGCTCTAGCTCAGGCTGGTCTTGAACCTGTGAGCTCAGGCAATCCACCCACCTTGGCCTCCCAGAGTGCTAGGATTACAGGTGTAAGCCATTGTGCCAGGCCAATCTTACACTTTTAAATAAATCCCCTCCAAACCTGGGGCCATTCTCCTTGGCACTGCCCCCCCCCCCCAGCACCCTCGGCAGCCAGGGCGATGCTTGGCCTGACCTGCAGCCCTCTGTGTGGTCTCTAACTCTGCAAGTCTAACACAGAGCCAAGCCAGTCTCTCCAGAGTGCCTCAAGAAGGGTCTGGCCTCCCTGACCTCAGCCTACTCCATCCCCAAGACCCTTCAGCTGCTGGACAAGCTCATCTGGGTGCATCTCCCCACTCTGTTCAAGTGTAGTCTCCACATGGCCAGGCAGGAAGGGTCAGATGCAGCACCCCTGGAGAGCTGGCCTCAGGCCTCCTGGTGGGGAGTGGCTCAGGGCAGCACCCCTGCAGAGCTGGCCGCCTTCCTGCTGGCGCCTGGGCAGGTGCTGTTCTCTGGGATCCTCTTTATTCCTTTCTCTTCTTCTTCCTCAGGTCTCAGCTGAACTGTCCCCTGCTTAGGGACTCTCTCCAACCCCCCCCCACCACCACCACTTGGGGTGCGACCTGTTTACACTTCCCTTTCTGGCCCCCAGCCTACATTTGACATACTCACACCCCAGGGAGCTCCTGGGCCCCTTTCTGTGCTGCCCTACCAGACCACACGGCAGGGGCAAATAGCTGTTTGAATGAATGAATTAACCAGAGATTGAAGGGAGGTATGCAGGAATTTGTTCCAGGAGAAGGGGCAGGGAGCGGGGCCAAGAGGAGCCCAGGTGCACGGAGGATCAGGGAAGCCAGTCTACAGCTCCGTGGCCCTCCAGGCGCCCCTCACTGGGCCAAGGACAGTCAGAGGGGAGCGGGCGTCCAGGCCAGTGAGTGCTGACCGCCCGCCCGCGGTCCTCCTCCCCTCCTCCACCCCTCTCCTCGGTCGCCTTCTCCTCTCCTCCTCCTCCACTAGCCTCTTCCTCCTTCGCCTCCCGCTCCTCCCTCCTCCCCTAGGCTCTGACGTCCTCGCTCCCGGTAGGAGGCGCCGTTGGCCGGACAGGGTGAGCGTGGGCTCTCTCGCGTCCACTCGGTCGCTAGGCAACTGCCGTTAGTGCGCGCTGCCTGATCTAGCAGACAGCTTCGCCGCGGCGTCGGGGCGCACAGGGACCCTGGAGAGAGCGCCCGACCCCAGAAACCGACCACAGAAGTTGGGAACATGGATCTGGTCATCATGCAGGAGCTGGCCCGCGCCGAGAGCCAGCAAGGTGGGCCCAGGGCCGTAACCCCCGCCCCTGAGAGGCCCGGAGCCCAGTGACCCACCCCGGGAAGCCCTTGGTACCCTGCGACCCCGCCCTGGGGAGACCCCCGGGACCCTACGACCCCGCCCTGGGGAGCCCGGAACCCTCTGATACTGGCTAGAACTGTAAATTTGTTACGCGCCATTTGAAGGCTTTCCAAACGGGCCAGCGGAGAGGGAGGGTTACTATTCCACCGCTTTGTTCAACGACAGATGTCGCCTCCCTGAAGAGAGCTTACCAACTAATTAAGTCGGCCAACCTGGGGAAGTCGGAGCTGGACCCCTGGGAAAGTTTCAGCCCCAACCTGTTTGTTCAGTGCGCAGAACAGGCCCTCAAGGTAGTCAGGCACCCAGGCCCTCGGGGCTGTGCTTGGGGGTGTGTGGTGGGCTAGGGAGAGGCACCCCCTGGTCCCCTAGAAGCGGATGAGCAGGCAGGATCCCTCCGAGGGGCCTATCCCAGTGTGTCCAGCTCCTCAGTCTCACGTGGGCCTTGTTGTCCGCAGATGGGAGAGCCACAGGTGAGCGAAGACTGCATCCAGATGTACTTCAAGGTGAAGGGGCCTGTCACCCAGTTTCTGGGCCGAGCGCACCTGTGCAAGGCCCAGCTGTGCACCCCGAAGTCCACCGACAACCTGGTGAGAGGTGCCCTGTGCCCCTCCCCCAAGCTGTTTTCATCTGGCCCCCCAGGTGTCAGGACAGAAATCTTAAAATTATTATTTAGCAAGTAAAGTGACCAAGTTCATTTCACAGTGACATGAAATTTTCGCATTTACTGTTAGGCTTCTTGCCCAAGCAATGGAATCTGACCTGTCTTGCCCGGCCATTGACCCTTGAGCCCTAGTGCACTGGTTCTTGTAGCTAGGCCTGCCTTGGGAGAGGTGGCAGTGGGCTTCTGCCCCTCAGGCCCTGGAGCTGGCTCTCCCCTCTGCACCATCAGCTGGTCACAGCCCCATCCCAGGCCAGTCTTGAGTGAGGTCAGCACTCAGAGAAGTGATGGTGAGCAGTCATTGGTGTTTTTAATTTAATTGTGCATTTTTCATGTTGTTTTAGGAAGAATTTGAAAATTGTGTGACTCAGTATATGAAGGCTATAAACTTTGCCAAAGGAGAGCCGAGGTAGGCATGATGTAATCGGCCTTTCTAACTCATTGTGAAAGATATTAGAGGTGAAATTGACCAAGCAGCTGTCTTTATTTGGACTGTGGGGATTTTCTCCCATTTGTGGTTTGTGGTTTTTTGGCTTTTTTTTTGAGACAGAGTCTCAGTATGTTGCCTCACCAGAGTGCTGTGGTGTCACAGCTCACAGCAACCTCAAACTCTTGGGCATAAGCGATTCGCTTGCCTCAGCCTCCCAAGTAGCTGGGACTACAGGTGCCCACCCCAATGCCCGGCTATCGTTTGTATTTTTAATGTACTCAGGATGGTACACCATCAATAGCATATGGAACTGGGCCGTGTTCAGGCTGAGTTCACCTGAGTCTGCATGCAGCGGTTGTGATTTGCCCTTGAGAGTCTGTTCTCTCTAAGGGCCCCTCGTCACTACTCCCTCACGTTGCCCCCACACCTGCCTGTGTTGCCTGCCCAGGCCACAGCCTCCTGCTTCTAGAGGTGGTCTCTGAAACCCCAGCAAGTTTTCTGTTCAATCAAGGCTTTCTTCATCAAAAGTAAATGTCATTAGTGAAACTGTAAAGCTTATGTACAAACTGGCATAAATATTACATATTCAGACAGAATGCAACATTGGAAGGCATGCCCATGTCTGCTTCCTTGCCTGTTGGTGGCCTTCTCTGGGGATATGGGCCCAGCCCTACAGATCTGCCTCTTTGGGGATGAGGGATGGGGAGGCCTGACCTCGAGCCAGAGGTCCTAGGTCAGTGGGTGCCTCCAAAGGGCTCAGGTCCTGGAGCCATGATGTAGGATCAGTGAGCACCCTGGGAGGACATCTGGTCTCAGGGGCAGCTGTGGAGGGGCCAGGTGTGTGACAGTGGTCCCAGAGGGCTGTCAGAGGTGCCTCCAGGAAGAGGCCTGGTTACTGTGTGGGGACCTGGCAGAGAAGGAGTGGGGGAGAGGATAGCCTTGGGGCATATGGATGGTGGGAGGGAGAGGAGGAGCCCAGTGGAGGACATATGGGAGTCAGGGTAGGAATTAGGGGAGAGGAGCTTACCAGGGAAGGTCTGGTCCCTTCTGGTGTGGGCCACATCCAGGGGACAGAGGAGGCCTGGGCCCTGGAGCGACTCCTGATGTGGAAGCCTCTCCAGGTAAGGCTGATGACAGCCCCCTATGGGTTCCCTCTCTCTCCTTTCCTGGCAAAGTTGGGAAAAGGTGAGTCCTATCCCTGTCCCAGGGTCATGGGGCTCTGGTAAACTCCCTGAGGGCGTGTGACCCAAGTGAGAGCTGGCCCCTCCAGAGAGCAGCTCCAGGGTGAGAAAGGTAGAAGCACCAGCCATGTCCTTCCTCACACCCGTCCCAGCACGCTGCTGCCCTAGAGAGTTGCCCAGACTCCAGGAGGCACCTCTGCTCACTTCTCCCTCCACCCCCCAACTCGCAGGGATGGTTTAGCCCCCAACAGTCCTTATCTCGTCTCCTGGCTGCTTTCTGGTTATCTTGTTGCCTCCTCCAGGCAGCCTTCCTTGGTTCTTCTGTCCTTGCCCTTTGTTGTCTATCCTTTGAGAGACAAAAGAGGCCTTGCTTGGTGCTGTATTTTCACGGCGTCTGCTCAGTGGGTGGAAGGATTGACTAAAAAGCGACGTGGTCTGGACTTAGGAGCCTATGGCCAGGTCATTGCAGCCCAGGCTGAGCTGGAACTACCCGCACTCTGGGAGCAAAGCCACCCAGGTGCCCGAGTCCCACGCGGGTGCCGCCGAGAGGCGTGGCAGTGGCTGCTGCCACCTGCTGGACATAGAGGGGAACGTGCGATCCCGCCGCAGGGGCCGGGAGCATAGGCACCCATGACCTGGTGCTCAGGCAAGCGCGGCAGCGCCCCTCTTCAGACCTCCTCTCCTTCGTTGCAGGTATTATTTCTTGGTATTTAACGCCTCAGTCCTCTACTGGCAAATGGTGAGACCATTTCTGAAGCCTGGATACCACCACCTTCTGATCCCCAGCCTCTCCCAAATCGTGAACGTCCTGAACCAAACCGAGGAGGAAGACAAGGAATGGCGTGCAGAGCTGATGTTGTGAGTCCTGCACCTGCTCTGGGGCGCGCGGTGTAGTGTGCACGCGGTGTAGTGTGCGCGCGATGCGCTAGTACTGGCTCATGGTGTCAAATTCTTAGTTCAGTAAATTTGTAACGTAGTAGATATTTGAATAGGTTAAAACTAAGCCAGAATTAGGCCAATCCAGGCGCCCGCTCAGGGGACCCGAGTAGGGGAGCCGTGGGGGCAGTCAGGCAGGGCCCCGGCTACTGGGGCCTCAACCTGGAGAAGCCACCACTGTCTTTGTGCCCCGCAGACTGGCCAGGGATCTTCAGAACTTCTCTTATATTCTAGAGCCTTCCTGCAAGATGGTGCTGGGTGAGGGTCGACAGCAAGGGTCCTGAATGCCAGTGCCAGAGGATCCACACTCAAGTCCAACTCCACAGTCTGTAGGCTTGGGTTGTCGGCTATTTAGTTGTTTGGGGAACCTTTAAAAGATAATAAAAATAAATAAGATCTTTCTCTCTCTCTCTCTTTTTTTTTTTGAGACAGTGCCTCAAGCTGTCCCCCTGGGCAGAGTGCCGTAGCATCACAGCTCATAGCAACCTCCATCTCCTGGACTCAAGCAAGTCTCCTGCTTCTGCCTCCCAAGTAGCTGGGACCACAGGCACCTGCTGCAACGCCCGGCTATTTTTTTTTTTGTTTGTTTGCAGCGGTCATTGTTGTTTGGCAGTGGGCTGAATTTGAACCCACCACCTTAGGTGTATGTGGCTGGTGCCCTAGTCACTTGAGCCACAAGCGCCAAGCCAATAAGATCTTTCTTTAAAATATCATTTTCAGGCCAGGCATGGTGGTTCACACCTATAATCCCAGGACTGTGGGAAACTGAGGCAGGAAGATAGCTTGAGGCCAGAGTTGGAGACTGGGCAGAATAGTGAGACCTTGTCTCTACAAAAAAAATGAATAAAAATAAATATAATTTTTAAATGTTATGGGAAATTAAATAATTCCCTCTCCTGCTGCTAGGGACAGCAAGCTTTTCTAGCTCTTGTTGGCCCTTCTGGTGCAGCACAGACCCTGGTCATGGCTGAAGGAACTGATCCCAGGGTATTTTTCTAATGTTGGTGAAACGTAAATGTTATAACTAAGTATAATAACCTGATAGCTAGACCTTTGCAGCAGACAATAATTTCAGCAAGGTTTAATATCACCTATATTATCCAGGGAACTTCTTCAGTGTTATCTGCAAGCTGGAAGAAAGGAGGACGCTGCCAAGTTCTGTTCCACTGCAGCACCTTTCATAAAATCAAACGTGCCACAGAAATACCGAGAGATATTCTCCATTATGGTGAGTTGACATATTAGAAAATGCGGACAGAAGAAGGAATTTTCTTAAAAAGTCATTGCTCAGAAAAGTATGTATAAAAACTGCAGACAAGCCCATTAATTGAGAGAGATAAAATATGCATACATGAACAAAACAAATATAAACAGAGTAGTAGTTTATCCTATGTGAAGACATAATGACCATGACATTTTGAAAATGGAACAAGATCTTTTGCCTTTATTGTTACTTTCTGAATATTTCCTTTGTTACAACACTGAATTTGTAAAAAAGTTAAGAGAAAATATATAAAACTATAAGTAATTACTATAAGAATATGTATAAAAACATTCGTCAACTATTAACTTTTATATATAAGGAATGAGCATAAGCTACATCTGGAAAAGCTAAATATACCAATTAGAAGATACATGTTACATGTGATAGAATTAATTACAGGAAGAATATTTATAAAATGATATCTAGACAAAAAAATCTACATCTCTACCTAATTGTTTGAATCCAAATTAATATTCTATTCCATTTTATGACAGGTTCATCATGAATTAATGGATAAGCATCAGTTAAGAGAAGAAAGGAAAAGTTCTATTAGCCTGTTAGTCTCTTTCTACATTAATACGCTAAAAGCGTAAGTAGTTTGGGGAGGGAGAGCAGAAGTTGAGTTTTGTCAGTGCTCAGCTCAGGAAGGTCCCCTCTACCTGAGGGTGTTCTGGGGTGGCGGGTGAGTTAGTGTGGGACTGTAAGGAGCTGTTTTAGGAGAGGGTGGACTGGGAGGCAGGGCTATGAGAAGGGGGGGCACTTTGCAAGTTAAGTGAAAAGGGGTTCTAGAAGAGAGTCACAGTGTCAGATTTTCCTGACACATCATGCCAAGTGAGTCTGGATTTGACCATGACATTGAAGAAAAGCAAGAGTACTTTGTAGGTAAAATCCTGAAGGAGTAGGGAAGAATGGATAGAAAAAGAAATGGCTATGGGTTGGGGGAGAACTCTTTGAAAGTTTGCTATAAAGGGAACAAAGAAACATAATGGTAGCTGGAGGGAATTAGCATGGTGGAGATGACAGTGTGTTGATGGCTGAAGGGAGTATGGAGATGACAGAGGGCTAAGAGAGTGAGGAGGTGACACATTGAGGGCTGAGGAGAGTGAGGAGGTGACATGTTGGAGGACTGAGAGGAGTGAGGAGGTGACATGTTGGAGGACTGAGAGGAGTGAGGAGGTGACATGTTGGAGGACTAAGAGGAGTGAGGAGGTGACATGTTGGAGGACTGAGAGGAGTGAGGACGTGACATGTTGGAGGACTGAGAGGAGTGAGGAGGTGACATGTTGGAGGACTAAGAGGAGTGAGGAGGTGACATATTGGAGGACTGAGAGGAGTGAGGACGTGACATGTTTGAGGGCTGAGGAGAGTGAGGAGGTGACACATTGAGGGCTAAGGGGAGTGAGGAGGTGACATGTTGGAGGACTGAGAGGAGTGAGGAGGTGACATGTTGGAGGACTAAGGGGAGTGAGGAGGTGACATGTTTGAGGACTGAGAGGAGTGAGGAGGTGACATTTTTGAGGGCTGAGGTGAGTGTGGTTGGGGGTTCTAGTTTTGTGGCGTGTGGAGTGTGAGGTGGTGTCAGTTTCGAGGTCTGAGGAGAGTGAGGAGGTGATAGTTTTGAGGTCTGAGGAGAGTGAGGAGGTGACATGTTTGAGGGCTGAGGAGAGTGAGGAGGTGACAAGTTGGCGGAATGAGAGGAGTGAGGTGGTGACAGGTTGGAGGACGAAGTGGGGTGTGGTGGTGACTTGTTGGGGGGGGGG
>CAUYQV010078009.1:0-13729 GCA_963574575.1 Galagoides demidoff
CTGCAACCAAAAAATAGCCAGGCGTTGTGGCGGGCGCCTGTGGTCCCAGCTACTTGGGAGGCTGAGACAGGAGACTCGCTTGAGCCCAGGAGTTGGAGGTTGCTGTGAGCAGTGAAGCCATGGCACTCTACCCAGTGGGACAGCTTGAGGCTCTGTCTCAAAAAAAAAAAAAAAAAAAAAAAAGAATTGTCTGGCTTTATTAATGCAATATAGAATATTTTCTCAAATATTTATGTGTCTGTAAGGTTTTCTGCATTTTGAAAGACAGATTGTTGGCTCGGCGCCTGTGGCTCAATCGGCTAAGGCGTCAGCCACGTACACCTAAGGTGGCGGGTTTGAATCCCCAGCCCGGGCCCACCAAACAACAATGATGGCTGCAACCAAAAAATGGCCGGGCGTTGTGGCGGGTGCCTGTGGTCCCAGCTACTTTGGAGGCGGAGGTAGGAGACTCCCTTGAGCCCAGGAGTTGGAGGTTGCTGTGAGCTGTGATGCCATAGCACTCTACCCAGGGGGATAGCTTGAGGCTCCGTCTCAAAAAAAAAAAAAAAAAGAAAGACAGATTGTTTCCTGTTAGTGTTTATAATGTGTTGAGCAGGTAACCTTTGTCACTATGAAACTTTTTGGATTGACTTTGGATTTTACAACATCTTACTGGATAACAGTGGTGCATAGATCGTGTAATTATTTTTATGTACTTTTTCATTGAGTTTGAATATTTGTTGAAAGTTTTTCTAAAATACGTCACATCGGCTTGGCGCCTGTGGCTCAATCGGCTAAGGTGCCAGCCACGTACACCTAAAGTGGTGGGTTCAAATCCCCAGCACGGGCCTGCCAAACAACAATGACGGCTGCAACCAAAAAATGGCCGGGCGTTGTGGCGGGTGCCTGTAGTCCCAGCTACTTGGGAGGCGAGGCAGGAGACTGGCTTTGGCCCAGGAGTTGGAGGTTGCTGTGAGCTGTGATGCCATGGCACTCTACCCAGGGGGATAGCTTGAGGCTCCATCCAAAAAAAAAATAAATAAATAAATAAAATACATCACATACTAAATTGAATATTTTCTTGTTTTTTTGTATCTTGTAGAATTTCCTGGTTATAGTCATTAATCTTATTACATATGACTTTAGTCTAGAAAGTATGAGAACCTAATTATTATGGTTTTTTAAATTAAAAATATTTTTTTATTGCTTTCAATTTTAGCTGGCTTTCACTTAATTTGAAGTTTTCTTTTTAATTTTTTTTTTTTCCTTTAGCAATTCTCTTGCCCTTTGCCTCTCAAGTAGCTGGGATTACAGGTACCCGCCTCAACGCCCAGCTTTATTTTTGGAGAGACGAGGGTGGGGTCCTCACTGGGGTGACTCCTGCTGGTCTTCTGTTGGTCTGGAACTCACCTGAGCTCAGGCGATCCACCCGCCTCAACCTCCAATAGCACTGGGACAATAGGCGTGAGCCACCAGGCCCAGCCTAAATTAATTTTTTTTTTTTTTTTGAGACAGAGCCTCAAGCTGTCCCCTTGGATAGAGTGCTATAGCATCACAGCTCACAGCAACCTCCAACTCCTGGGCTCAAGCGAGTCTCCTTCCTCCGCCTCCCAAGTAGCTGGGACTACTCCTGACTATTTTTTGGTTGCAGCCATCATTGTTGTTTGGTGGGCCGGGCTGGATTTGAACCCACCAGCTCAGGTGAATGTGGCTGGCGCCTTAGCCGCTTGAGCCTCAGGTGCTGAGCCTAAGTGCCACGGCGTCCTCTTAGCTCACAGCAACCTCAGACTCTTGGGCTCAAGCAATCCCCTTGCCTCAATTTTTTTTTTTTTTTTTTGAGACAGAGCCTCAAGCTATCACCCTGGGTAGAGAGTTGTAGCATCACAGCTCACAGCAACCTCTTAACTCCTGGGCTTATGCAGTTCTCTTGCCTCAGCCTACCAAGTAGCTGGGACTACAGGCGCCCTCCATAAGGCCCAGCCATTTTTTTGGATGTAGTTGTCATTGTTTGGCAGGCCCCGGTTGGATTTGAACCCTCTAGCTAAGGTATATGTGGCTGGAGCCCTAGCTGCTTGAGCTACAGGCACCACCCGATCTTGAACTCTTGAGCTCAAGAGATCTACCACTTCGGCCGCTCAGAGTGCTAGGATTACAGGCATGAGCCGCTGTGCCTGGCCTTACTTTTTTTTTTTTTTTTTTTTTTAAAGGTAATCTTCTGAGATCAGCCTGACAATATATTAAGTTACTTGGTTTTAAAAAGTTTATGCTTTTGGCTTGAAGGAGTTCCTATTGATAAAATGGTTTTGAGGGAAGATTTGGGAGGCAGTTAGATTACAAATTGCTTTATTGTTGAACTTTTTCTCATCCACTAAGAATTTCTGTTAATGACCTAAATGTATTTGATTCTTCTCTTATGGTTCAAATAGCAACTTTTCCCCTTCCCATCTATAGGATTCTGTTGTTATTTAGTATTGTAATTATACTGATTGTTTGTACAAACATTCATAATTATTCAGTAACCAGAAGGATAACAGAATAAATAATAACACAGTTTTAATCTGACTTTTTCTCCCCAGTCTCTTGCATGGCACCAAGAATGTTACAAATTCAAGCAGTTTAAGATTGTCAAGGCAAAGTAGTGATGGTGGCCAGAAAAATAAACCTTGTGAACATATCATAGACTGTGGAGATATAGTCTGGAGTCTTGCTTTTGGGTCTTCAGTTCCAGAAAAACAGAGTCGCTGTGTAAATATAGAATGGCATCGATTCAGATTTGGACAAGATCAGCTACTCCTTGCCACAGGATTAAACAATGGGCGTATCAAAATATGGGATGTATATACAGGTATGAATTCATAGGTTTTTTTTTTTTTTTTGGACAGGAAAACATGAAGGGTTTATTGCACATAAAAGTATTAACAGATCTAGAGGGTCTAATTTCTATATCAGATTAATATGGAGTTACAAACAATTAATGGATTCATAGTTTTAAAAGGAAACTTAATTATTTTATAATGTAGGGCACTGTTTATCAGCCGTGGAATATATGATTTAAGAGTTTTTACCTACTGAAAAGTAAGAATTGGTGCTATGGGTGTGTCTTTATAATTTACCTGAATAATATCTTCTTAAGCTCCTGATTTTGATTTTAGGAAAACAGTATAGAGTCACTCTTCAGAGAATAGTATAGTTGGGAAGGGCAACTCTAGTGAATGTTTTGTTAATTATCATCTATAAATGGTAATTTAGTATATGAGTCAAATAACAAAGTGTTTTCTTCCATACTTTTTCAATGAGTTGTACTTAGAGGGTTTCAAGAAGCAAATGGGTTTCAACAATTATCTAACCTTTAGAAGGCTTTAGTGACAGTTTAAAAAGTCTAACAGGTTGAGAAGTTAAATTCTTTGGGCTGTTAAAAATAAATATGTTGTTCACTGCCTAAATCAGTTTTTAGCATATCTTAATGTATTTAAAAACATAAAGGATTTTTAAAATGAGCATTAAAATAATATGTACATTAGAATACAACAAATGATACTAATAGTGCAGGGGGATAGTAAGCCAAAATTTGATTGGCTTCTTAAAGAAAATTTAAGATAAACATAAATTCTCCTGCAAAATAAGACTATGGTATTAATAAATAAAGTACATTTTTTCCACTAGGATTATGTTTGAAAATTAAAGTTGTTGTGGGATAATATGTATCTTTTGGGGAGTTTCACAGTCTATTAGTAAGTAATTCAAGGTCAAGGAAATATAAGCAAGGGAATAATTTGATTTTATATTTTAAAGTCATGCTGCTCAAAGATTTGAAAAATGATAATGTGGGAAGCTTTTTTGTTATTAAATTACATGATCTGGGAGTTTACATTTTAGATATTCCCTTTTAATTTTTTTGATAAACTTAGGTTTTTTTTTACCTGCTATCTTAAAAAAAATCCATTTTAGTAATCTTTAAAGGTAACAATGATGCTAATAAGTCATTTTATAATTTTATACTTGATAAACTAAAAAGGTGGCCAGGAATTTCTATTCATTTTCTTAATGATGAACAACCCTGTTTTTCAAAAGTAGGAGTTAATAAAAATACTAATATTTTTTTCCCTCTTCCATCACATTTAGGAAAACTCCTCCTTAACTTGGTAGATCATACCGAAGTGGTCAGAGATTTAACTTTTGCCCCAGATGGGAGCTTGATCCTAGTGTCAGCTTCAAGAGACAAAACTCTCAGAGTATGGGACCTGAAAGATGATGGTATGTCTTTTTTTCCAGGCTGTGAAAAAGGATTAGTTTCTTAATAGCACTATTAAGAGGCATAAGGGTTCATCTGGGGTATTTAGCTTTAAAAATGGCATATGATCAAAATTTCCTTTTCTTGGCTTAATCCTTTGATTCCATTCTTTTTATAGATCCTAAATGTGACCCAGTATAGGAGTACGAATTACTCTAAGTAAATAATCTGATGTTCAGAAACTAACCTACAAATCTCTATATCACCTGCTCTATTTGAGGACAAAATCTTGATCAGATTTAGGGTCTTTAGCTGGGCATTGTGGCGAGCGCCTGTAGTCCTAGCTACTTGGGAGGCTGAGATAAGAGAATCGCTTAAGCCCAGGAGTGGGAGGTTGCTGCACTCTACCCAGGGTGACAGCTTGAGGCTCTCCCTCAAAAAAAAAAAAAAAAAAAAAAAAGATTTAGGGTCTTGGTCCAGGTGCAGTGGCTCAAGCTTGTCATCTCAGCATACTGGGAGGCCGAGGTGGGTGGATTGCCTGAGCAAGAGCAAGACCCGGTCTCTAAAAATAGTCAGATGTTGTGACAGGTACCTATAGTCCCAGTTACTTGGGAGGCTGAGGCAAGAAGATTGCTTGAGCCCCAGTTAAGAGGTTGCTGTGAGCTATGATACCATGGCACTATACTGAGGACAACAAAGTGAAACTCTGTCTCAAAAAAGAAAAAACGGATTTAGGGTCTTGCACAAAATGGTCTTTGTTAGCTTATTTTTTCTAAGGGAAAGTAATTAACTTCCTGCATTTAGTTAGTGAAAATTTAAGCAGATGTTGAAGTAATTTAGTAATCTAATAAAATTTACATTAAAACATAATTTTCATACCAGAATTCATAATGTGTAAATAAGCACAATAATTAACAAAATGTGTTGGTTAATAAGCACAATAAGTTGGATGGGTTAAGAAAGAAAATTTTTATAAAACGTAAAAGATTTGTCTTTCAATATAACATATGTAATATATCTTTCTGATACATCAATGAGAAGTATTCACCTTTTTCTGAAACCTTAGTATTTGGGATGCATACAAAGTTTTGGAGAGGCTACCTTATTTGAGAGGATCAGTGATGAGCATTTCTTCTCCCTCTTTAGTCCTTAAGGAAAGAGTCTACATTTTTTTTTTTTTTTGGTAGAGTGCCATGGCATCACAGCTCATAGCAACCTCCAACTCCTGGGCTCAAGCGAGTCTCCTGCCTCAGCCTCCCAAGTAGCTGGGACCACAGGCGCCCGCCACAACGCCCGGCCATCATTGTTGTTTGGCGGGCCCGGGCTGGGGATTCGAACCCGCCACCTTAGGTGTATGTGGCTGGCGCCTTAGCCGATGGCCCGGGCTGGGGATTCGAACCCGCCACCTTAGGTGTATGTGGCTGGCGCCTTAGCCGATTGAGCCACAGGTGCCGAGCCAACAAAGACTTTTTCTCAAAAAAAAAAAAAAAAAAAAAAGGTAAATGTTTGGAGTATTAATTTCTTGAAAAATGAATACCATAATATCATCTTACTATATGTTTACATCTCCAGGAAACACACCACTATGGCTTTAAGTACTTTCTTAGTTCCTAACTGATGACTCAGAAGCATTTCAATAATTTTTTCTGGGCAGTGCCTGCAGCTCAATGAGTAGGGCACTGGCCCCATATACCAAGGGTAGTAGGTCCGAGCCCAGCCCCAGCCAAACTGCAACAAAAAAATAGCTGGGTGGGGCGCTGCCTGTGGCTCAGAGGAGTAGGGCACCAGCCCCATATGCTGCAGGTGGCAGGTTCAAACCCAGCCCCGGCCAAAAACTGCAAAAAAAAAAAAAAAAAAAATAGCCGGGCGTTGTGTCCCAGCTACTCGGGAGGCTGAGGCAAGAGAATCTCCTAAGCCCAAGAGCTGGAGGTTGCTGTGAGCTGTGACACCATAGCACTCTACTGAGAGTGACAAAGTGAAACACTGTCTCTAAAAAAAAAAAAAAAATCATAAATAATTTTTCCTGAACTTCAGTACCTGGCTTAGTGCCTACATAAACTGAATTATTTCTAACTCACAAGCTCAAGGATCTTCTTGCAATTGAAATGATATTTCATTTTCCAGGAGTCTGACATCATTTGGGAAATTTTTCCTGTACACAATGGCCATCCCTCTTCCAATTAGTCATTCATAGAAATGCAAACAACCACCTTATACCCATTAGGATGACTACTATCAAAATGACTGATAATAACGGTTGGCAAGTATGTGAAGTAATTAAAACCCTTGTGCACTATGAGTAGGAATGGTATGGTATGGTCACTGTAGAACACAGTATGGCAGCCCCTCAAAAAGTTAAAGATAGAATTAACATATGATGTAGCAATTCCACCTCCAGGAATATACCCAAAAGAACTGAAAGCAGGATCTTGAAGAGATACACCCATGTTCATAGCAGCATTATTCACAATGACTAAAACATGAAAGCAACCCAAGTGGCTATTGATAGATGACTTGGATAGTAAAATGTACAATGGAATATCATTTAGCCTTTAAAAAGGAAAGAAATTCTGATACATGCTACAACACGGATGAACTTTGAGGACGTTATCCTATATACAATAATGCTGTCACAGAAAGAAAACTGTAGTCTGTACTGCTGGACTACTGCCTGTAGTCCCAGTTAGTTGGGAGGCTAAGGCAAGAGAATCACTTAAGCCCAAGAGTTTGAGGTTGGTGTGAGCTGTGACACCACAGCACTTTGAGGGCAACATAGTGAGACTCTGTTTCAAAGAAAAATACTGTATGACTGCATTTATATAAAGTAGATAGTGTAGGAACACAGTTTCACTTTTATAAGATAAAAAGAGCTAGGGAGATGAACTGTAGGAACTGTACACTGAAAAATGGTTCAGATGGTAAACTGTATGTTGCATATTTTACCACGATAAAAACAAAAAATTTTTATAAATACGCACACAAACACAAGGCTGAACCCGGAATGAATTCCCATAAAAGTCCATTCTATTTATTTACATTTAACCTACTAACTTTTGCTTTCAATATATAAATCTTTTTTTTTTTTGAGACAGGAGACTCAAGCTGTCCCCCTGGGTAGAGTGCTGTATCATCATAGCTCACAGCAACCTCCAGTTCCTGGGCTCAAGCGAGTCTCCTGCCTCAGCCTCCCAAGTAGCAGGGACCACAGGCGCCCGCCACAATGCCCGGCTATATTTTTTGGTGGCAGCCATCATTGTTGTGTAGCAGGCCCGGGCTGGATCTGAACCCACCACCTTGGGTGTACATGGCTGGCGCCCTAGCCACTTGAGCCACAGGCGCCAAGCCTCAATATATAAATCTTACCCAATCAAACCAGACACTCACAATCTCATTGGAACTTTTTAAAATTTCAACTTAATATGAGAGTACACACGATTTTTGCATTTGTTAGGTAAAGCTTCTGTTGTAGTTTGTCCCACACCCAGGAGGTGTGCCATATACCCTTACATTGTGCCTATTAGGTGGAGAACACCAATCTCCCTCCTTCCTTCCCTCTCCTCCCACCTTGAATTGAGTTTTTCTCTTCCATAATGATGCCGAGATAATCAAATGAGAAAAAAGAATAGTCTTTAACAAATGGTGCTGAGACAACTACTGGGTACCACATACCAAAGAATGAAGTTGGATCACTTCCCTAACATACACAAAAATTAAATCAAAATGGATCACAGATATAAATGTAAGAGCTAAAACTTAATAACTTTTAGAAGAGGCAGTGCCTGTAGCTCAGTGGGTAGGGTGTCGGCCCCATATACCCAGGGTGGTGGGTTTAAACCCGGCCCTGGCCAAACTGCAACAAAAAATAGCTGGGTGTTGTGGTGGGCGCCTGTAGTCCCAGCTATTTGGGAAGATGAGGCAAGAGAATCGCCTAAAGCCCAGGAGTTGGAGGTTCTTGTGAGCTGTGTGACGCCACAGCACTCTACTGAGGGCAATAAAGTGAGATTCTGTCTCTAGAAAAAAAAAAAATTCTTAGAAAAAAACATAAAAGCAGATTGTTATGACTTAGGGGTAGGTAAAGCTTCTTAGACACAGCACCAATCAGGAAGCCCAGGTGAAAAGACTGCTTGAGCTCAGGAGTTTGAGAGCAGCCTGAGCAAGAGACAGATGCCTTCTCTACTAAAAATCTAAAAAAAAAAAAATTAGTCAGGCAGGATGTAGCATGCCTACAGTTCCAGCTACTGGGAGGCTGAGGTAGGAGGATCACTTAAGCCCAGGAGATTGCAGTTGCAGTACGAGCTATGACAATGCCACTATACTCCAGCCAGGATGACAAAGTGAGACCATTTTTTGTTTGTTTTGAGACAAGAGTCTCATTCTATAGCCCAAGCTAAAGTGCCATGGTAGAAAGCCAAGCTCACAGCAATCTCAAACTCCTAGGTTCAAGCAATCCTCTTGCCTCAGCCTGCTGAGTACCAGAGACCACAGGTGCCCACTGCAACTTCAGGCTAATTTTTCTATTTTTAGTAGAGATGGGGTCTTGTTCTTGCTCAAGCTGGTCTCCAACTCCTGAGCTCAAATGCTCCTCCCACCTCAACCTCCCAGAGTGCCAGGATTACAGGCATGAGCCACTGTGCCTGGCTGAAAAAAAGATACCAAAAACACAAAAGACAAGAAAGAAAATAAATTAGACCTCATCAAAATTAAAGTTTTGTTTCAAAGGACACCATCAAGAAAGCAAAAGGAAGCCCACAAAACTCTTCTATCTCAAGACAAAAAAAGACAACCCAATTAAAAAGAGACAAAGGCTATGAACAGACATTTCTCCAAAGATATACAAATGGCCAATAAGCACATGAAAAGATGCTCAAACATCAGTAGCCATCAGGGAAATACAAATCAAAACCACAATGAAATACCACTTTATACCCACCAGAATGTCTATTATAAAAAAGATAGATGAGTGTAGAGAGGATGTAGAAAAACTGGCAGCCTCATATACTGCTGATGAGAATGTAAAATAAGGTAGCCACATCTTGGAAGAGTTCAGCAATTCCTCAAGATGTTAAACATGTAGTTTCCATATGCCCCAGCAATTCCACTCTTAGGTATATGCCCAAGAGAAACGAAGATATATTTCTACATAAAAACTTGTACATGAATATTCATAGCATTATTATTCATAATAGCCAAACTGTGGAAATCTCAATATCTATCAACTGATGAATGGATAAACAAAATGCAATACATCCATGCAACAGGATAAAAGCAAAAGAGCTATTAAAAACAAATAAATAGGGCAGTGCCTATGGCTCAGTGAGTGGGGTGCCGGCCCCACATACCAAGGCCCCAGTCAAACTGCAACAAAAAATAGCCAGGTGTTGTGGCAGGCACCTGTAGTCCCAGCTGCTCAGGAGGCCGAGGCAAGAGAATTGTCTAGGCCCAAGAGCTGGAGGTTGCTGTAAACTCTGATGCCACAGTGAGACTCTGTCTCTATAAATAAATAAATAAATAGGGCTCAGTGGCCATAGCTCAGTGAGTAGGGCACCAGCCACACACACACATACACTGAGGCTGGTGGGTTCAAGCTCAGCCCAACTGCTGAACAATGACAACTGCAACCAAAAATAGCTAGGCATTGTGTCAGGCACCTGTAGTCTCGGGAGGCTGAGGCAAGAGAATCACTTAAGCCCAAGAGTTGGAGGTTGCTGTGAGCTGTGATGCCACAGCACTTATCCAAGGATGATATAGTGACACTCCATCTCAAAAATAAATAAATAAATAAATAAAGCTGGGTACAGTGGCTCACACCGGTAATCCCAGCACTTTTGGAGGCCAAGGTGGGTAGATTGCCTGAGCTCATTGGTTTGAGACCAACCTGAGCTAGGGTAAGACCCCATCTCTAAAAAAAATAGCCGGGCGTTGTGGCGGGTGCCTGTAGTCCCAGCTACTTGGGATGCTGAAGCAAGAGAATCACTTGAGCCCAAGAGTTGGAGGTCGCTAAGAGCTATGAAATCAAGGCACTCTACTGGGGGTGACAAAGTGAGACTCTGTCTCAAAATAAATAAAGTAGCCAGGCATGGTGGCATGCACCTATAATCTGAGCTAGTTAGGAGGCTGGGGTGAGAGAATGCTTGAACCCAGGGATTTAAGTCCAAACTGAGCACCATAGCAAGACCCCATTTCTTAAAAAAAAATTAAAAACTAAAATAAATTGGGTCAGGTGCTGTGCTACATGCCTATAATCTGAGCACTTTGGGAGGTCAAGAAGGGAGGATTGCTTGAGCTCATGAGCTTTTACATATATATCCAGATATTAAAGGGATATATTTATTATTCCATTTATATAAAATGCTCAGAATAGGTAAATTCATCAGGATAGAATATAAATTTGTGGTTGCCAGGGATAAGTGGAGGAAAGATAGGAAATGACTGATAAAGGGAACAGGGTTTCTTTTGGGGTGATGAAAATGTTCTTAAATTGTGATGATGAATATACAACTCTGTGTGAATACATTAAAAACCATTTAATTGTACCCTTTTAAATGGGTGAATTGTATGAAATATAAAATCTATTTAAATAAAGTTGCTTAAAAAGGGACCTGGGTCTAATTTTCAAATACTATTTATGACTAAAAGTTAATATACTCCATCATTGAAGATTTATCTATGTGTGGCACCTGTGGCTCAAGGGCAGGGGACCAGCTCCATATGCCAGAGGTGGTGGGTTCAAGCCCAGCCCTGGTCAAAAACTGCAAAAAAAAAGAAAAAAAAGAAAAGATTTATCTATAAAGAAACAGAAAACAACTCCACTGAAATCAATATTGTCTACAGAACGGCATAAATCTATGATGCTTTAAGTTCAGTTCTAAAGATCTGTACTCTTTGGGTGGTACCTGTGGCTCAGTGGGTAGGGCGCCGGCCCCATATACCCGGGGTGGCAGGTTCAAATCCAGCCCTGGCCAAATTGCAACAAAAAAATAGGCAGGCATTGTGGTGGGCACATGTAGTCCCAGCTACTCGGGAGGCTGAGGCAAGAGAATTGCCCAAGCCCAGGAGATGGAGGTTGTTGCTGTGAGCTGTGTGATGCCATGGTACTCTACCAAGGGTGATAAAGACTCTGTCAATACAAGAAAAATAAAGATTTATTTTTCTACTTCCAAACAGCATAATTGTTAAGAGCAGCCCACAATGACAAGAATTATGGTGCAGACCCATCTAAATTTCTATACACAAATTCAAGCTCTTACCTCTCAATATACAATTCCAAGATGCTACCTAATAGAGGATCAGGAATGAAAAAGTAGTTGTAATAAGTGCTAGGAGATGAGGCAATGGAAATGTATATAAAACATTATTAAGGGCGGCGCGTGTGGCTCACTGAGTAGGGCGCCGGCCCTATATACCAAGGATGGTAGGTTGGAACCTGGCCCCGACCAAACCTGCAACAAAAAAATAGCCGGGTTGTGGCGGGCACCTGAGGCAAGAGAATTGCCTAAGCCTAAGAGCTGGAGGTTGCTGTGAGCTGTAACACCACGGTACTCTACCCAGGGCAATAAACTTGAGACTCTGTCTCTTAAAAAAAAAAAAAATTATTGAAATCTTGAGGAATACTATCGGATTATATCTTCCAGGTGTTTGAGAACTTACAAAAGAATGCTATAGTAGGAAATAATTTCTCTGTATTCATTGGCATACATCTGACATAATTTTATACAAGCTTTGAAATGTAACTAGGTATTACAGGCTAAGCAAATGAAAAGAATGCCCTTTTATAAAGGATGCTTAACTGCATCTTAGACAAAGAAATTCTGATTGTGGTTCTGTAAGTAACAAATGCTTTAAACTACAAATATGAGACATTAATCTGAGTATCAGATGATAAATGTTCTTCAGCCTCCAATGCTGGTTTGCTTTTTTTTTTCCTTTTTATGGTAGCCTGTGCTCACTACCAAAAAGCCTCAGAGCCTCCAGGTCTGAGAGGAAGTGAGTGGTCTCCAATGCTGTTTCTAAAGTGGAACCCCATACAATACTTGTGATATCCCACCTTATATATTTTCCCATTAATATACTTCAAGTGAAACTGTCATGCAAGTATCTTAAGAACTGCCTACTCAGGCTGGGTATGGTGGCTCATACCTAGAATGCTAGCACTCTAGGAGGCTGAGGCAGGAGGATTGCTTGAGCTTGGGAGTTCAAAACCAGCCTGAGCAAGAGTGAGACTCGGTCTCTACTAAAAGTAGAAAAAAAAGCTGGAGGTTGTGGCAGGTGCTTGTCGTCCCAGCTACTGAGGAGACTGAGGCAAGAGGATTTCTTGAGCATAGGAATTTCAGGCTGCTGTGAGATGGGCTGATGGCACTCTAGCCTGAAACAACAGAGTAAGACTATCAAAAAAAAAAAAAGAAAGAAAGAAAGAGGGAGCAGGGAAGGGAGGAAGAACTGCCTACTCATTATTATCTCTATATTCAATTCTAGATCATCAATTATGGGCATTAATAAGCCAGCTTCTACATGACAGTAAACAATCACCTACTCAAAATTATACTGTAGGTATTGAAACTACCCTTTTTTTTATAAGTTTTTTTTTTTTTTTTTTTTTTTGGCCAGTGCTGGGTTTGAGCCCACCACCTCCAGCATATGGGGCTGGTACCCTACCTTTTTAAGCCACAGGCGCCACCCTCTGAAACTACGCTTTTTTTTTTTTTTTTTTTTGAGACAGTCTCACTATGTCACCCTCAGTAGAGTGCTATGGTGTCACAGCTCACAGCAACCTCAAACCCTTGGGCTTAAGCAATTCTCTTGCCTCAGCCTCCCAAGTAGCTGGGACTACAGGCACCTAGCACGACGCCTGGCTATTTTATTTTTTTGCTGCAGTCGTCATTGTTGTCTAGCTGGCTGGGGCAGGATTCGAACCCACCAGCCCTGGTGTATGTGGCCAGAGCCCTAGCTGCTGAGCTACAAGCGCTGAGCCTAAAACTACCTTTAACAAATGCAAAATATAATTTATAGACTTTTAAAAACTCAACTTTTGGGGGCGCCTGTAGCGCGCCAGCCACATACACCTAGGGTGGCGGGTTCGAAACCAGCCTGGGCCTGCTAAGCAATGACAATTGCAACCAAAAAAATAGCTGGGCATTTTGTCGGGCACCTATAGTCCCAGCTATTTGGGAGGCTGAGGCAAGAGAATTGCTTAAACCCAAGAGTTTGAGGTTGCTGTAAGCTGTGATGCCAAAGTACTCTACACAGGGTGACAGCTTAAGACTCTGCCCCGCCCCCTCAAAAAAAAACCCCTCAACTTTCCATTGAAAGCAGTTTTGTCACTTTCAGGAACCTCACAAACAAAAATTAAAAGTACCCTTGTTCCTTTAAGACTATATTAACGGCTCGGCGCCTGTGGCTCAATCAGCTAAGGCGCCAGCCACGTACACCTAAGGTGGCGGGTTCGAATCCCAAGCCCGGGCCCGCCAAACAACAATGATGGCTGCAACCAAAAAATGGCCGGGCGTTGTGGCAGGCGCCTGT
>CAUYQV010078011.1:0-25765 GCA_963574575.1 Galagoides demidoff
GAGTATTCATGTATCAACACAGGTATTACTCACTCTTTTTTTTTTTGGAGACAGAGCCTCAAGCTGTCCCCCTGGGTAGAGTGCTGTGGCATCACAGCTCACAGTAACCTCCAACTCCTGGGCTCAAGCAAGTCTCCTGCCCGCCACAATACCTGGCTATCTTTTGGTTGCAGCCATCATTGTTGTTTGGTGGGTCCGGGCTGGGATTCAAACCTGCCACCTTAGGTGTATATGGCTGGTGCCTTAGCCACTTGAGCCTCAGGCACTGAGCCAACTGGCTCTTCCCATAGAAAAACCAAGAGAGAAATTACTCATGGCAGTGACAACATGTAATCTTTAAGAAAATGAATAAATTGAAATCAATGACAAAAAATATGTTCAATGTACATATCAAAAAGAAGGGAGGAGATCCTTTTGTAGTTGGTAAGTGTGATGACTGAGTTTTCCTGCTCACTTGTGAGATGTGTCCCTCTCCAACCTCCCATCGCATTACCCACATTACCTGTCTTAACGTGAACTTAGAAAAATGCAAGCAAGGGCAGCTACAAAAGAAATGTATATGATACTGCAGAGTGAGAAAAGTAGAAGGAAACGTGTGTTCTAACATTCTTGTGAAATAGACCGCAGCAAGGCAGGCTTACAGGGTGCAAAATTTACGTGATCTCTGATCTTATGTGGTATGGGGGCGGGAAGAAGTGCGTGGCCACAACCATTCCCTCCGTAGCCTGTCAGGCTGCCCCACACGTCACCATTAGAATGTCTGTATTTGTGTGTGTTCTTTATTAAAATCAGTGTCCAGAGAAAAGAGTCATAAGTTATTAACAGTCTTCATGTAAGAAAAATGATTATAGCCAGTTTAGAGCAAGGCAGTCTAGGCGAGGCCAACAGGCTAGGTTTCTAAAAAAGAAAGGTAGAATTTCTGATCTGCTGCGTTATGTGTATGAGAAGGGAAGCCAAAACGAGAGATGAAGGAAATGATGATGTCTAAGACTAAAGTGAAAACGGCCTGAACAGGCAGAATTATTTTCTGTCTTGACTTAAGAAAATGACCTACGCGCCACTATTATACCTGAGTCTTCCAGAACAGAACTGTAATGGCCCCTAGCTTCAATAATAAAAGAAAATCTCAGAGACTCAGGGTTGGGTAACCTTGCAAGTACTGTCACAGCTATGGGTTCCTTGATTTATGGCAATGTTAGGAATCTGGGTCTTCTCCTTCCTGAAGTACGGCCACATGCTATAAAAGGGCATTCTGAATCACAAGGCATAAAACAGTCCGGCGAGGGAGGGATATTCTGAGTCAGAAATAATGGTGATAAATCAGGAACAGTGAATGTGGCTATATGGTTTTATTTTCTTAAATAAAGTCTTTCCCACACTTTTTCACGTACTCTGTTGGAGACTAAAGCCATGACAATTACATACAACTGGAGAGATGGCCCTTTTTCATGAATATTCTCTCAAAAATGACACATTATGCTACACCCTAATGCTGCAGCAAAAGTTATACACTGTATGTATAAATATGCATAAATATATATAAATATTTACATTTATAAGACTATACTCATTTCTTTGATAAATTAACTAGCATTCATTCTTATTTTTTAATTAACTACAGCTTACTTATGAATGTATAAAGATGTAAATAAGCCAGATGTTTAGTGGGTCCTCTGTGTGTGTATGTGTGTGTTTAATTTTTAAATCCAAAACAAAAACACAAATTTAGTATTGGAAGTTCAGAGTACAGTCATTGAACTGATCAGATATGAATGCTAATACTATCTTCAGAAAACATTCTGTAGTTACTAGAAATGTTATCAGCCTTAAAATTGTATCCTTATTGTTTCTTAAATTCCAGGGGACTTCACCAATTCAGTCACATAAAGAGTTACTTTTAAATATTCGCAAAATGTTTAAACTCAAAGAAACCTGGGGTACATATCATCGTCTGTGTTGTCATTTGTTTCAGCCTAGTGTAGACCCTCGAGTGCCAGAGGTTTAAAATTTATTTTTTTGGATACTTGTAAGTGACCCAAAAATCCGTGATGTAAAATAATTTTCAGTTTGTCTGTTGCACAAGTTGCCATGTCTTAACCTTCTGTGACCTAAGCCAAATGCTACTGTGACTTCATGTGTTCTCCGTTGTAACTCACATGTTTGATGTCTGCATATGAAAAATCACCCCCTTTCACCAAAGAAATCATTCAGTAAGTAATCATTCATACAACCCAACTGCTGGTGTTTGTGGGAGCAAAAAAGAGAATGGAAAGAGGGCTAATTACTTCTTAGTCTTAAATTGGAGTTTTGAAATAAATAAAAATTAGAATTTTAGGTGACATCGTATTTATTATTTTACTACATATTCTGTTTAAAAAAAATAACTAGCAAAAAGTGACTTGTAAAACTTGTTCAGGGTTCCAACTGGTACACAACTATCCATCAATTCAGTTGTTCTCAATTCAGAGAGAAAAGTGAAATCAAAATGGAAAAGATGATTACTTGGTGGTGTTACAATGCTCAAAGTTATCAGTGATTCTCAGTGAAAAAGTGATTCACATGAAAGCTTTTAAAATATCTTCATACTTGTGATTTTGAGGCATCATGAAGGAATCTAATTGATGTGTCTTTCACAGATTTCAATGTTATCAAAAATTGTGTTGTTGCCCTGCTTTTTTATCAGCCACAAAGACAGAACATATAATCAATAAAGTATTCAGGTTTTTTATTCTTTGGAGAAAGAAGGGAGAAGGGAGAGCTCTTTGTCCAAAGGCCCCCTCTCCTTGAGCAAAGAGAGATCCTGGGCCTTTAGAGTCAGGTATGGGACGCAGGAGGTGGGTAAGCCTGCACAGGAGGAGGTTCAGACGCAAACACAGGACATGCTTTTCCAGACATAATATCAACAAAAAATGGCAGTGATTCTCATAGGGCCAGTGGTTTGCGTATCACAGTGATATGTTAATGAGTTAAAGGGAACTGGAGGTTTGCTTTGTACAGTTCTAGACCTCTGGCATTTAGCAGGGGGTCACATAACTATTTGTAGCATATGGGCCTTCTGTTTCTTGAGTAGTAGTGCCTCTAGACAATCAGTTGTGCTCCTAGACAACTAAAGAAAAATCATTAAAAGGAAAAAAGAAAAGAGAAGAAAAAAAATTATTAAAATTTTTCCTTACCCTGTATCCAGGCCATCCTAGTGAGATCAATATGAAAATAGTCTTTTTCTTTATGTTTGAAGAAAGAGGTGGCATAAGTAAAGAAAAGATTATGGCCTGAAGAATTAGATAAACCTAAATTTCATTGCAAGTATCACCTTCTCTTCATCAGGGGACCTTAAGCATAGCACTTAACCTTTTCAATTCCTAATTTCCCCATCTGCAAATGCAACCCACAGGTGGAATAGCTATTAGAGGAGGTGGTGCAAGCAAAGTGTCTGCACAGGGAAGCAAGCATTCAATGCACACTCTTTACAAAGATGTTTTCTAGTGGAAATAATGATTCTGTGTTATTATCTATCAGTAGATACGTATTTGTGGTACATGCAAAATTGGAGGGACAGTTTAAGGTCATAGTATAGAGTCTTATCATCAAAAGTAACCAATTCATCAACTACTCCTTGATAACCCTTTCAAATAAAAACTTAACTCTCCAGGGAAACCGATGTTTGCATAGTTTTTAAAAAGCACTTAAAATTAATTCATAATATAAATATGCATTGTAGTTTATTCACTGAAAAATAGGAAACCACTTAATCTGAATGTTGATCAAAATCCCTAAAAATAAAGTTCTGTGTTGGTCTTACATATACATAAAATCAAAAAACATCATGTATATTCAAATGCACAAGAAATAAAAAATATTATTTTGCCTACGAAAATATTTTATGAGGAAGACACCCCTGCCAATTGCAGCAATACCCAAAATAAATTACTTGGATCTGATCAAGATAAAAAGCTTCTGCACAGCTAAGGGTACTACAGCCAAAACAAACAGACATGCTTTAGAATGAGAGAAGATTTTTGCATGTTATAAATCTGATAAGGATCTGATAACTAGAATTTACAGAGAACTCAAATTAATCAATAAGAAAAGAGCAAACAAGCCCATTTCTATGTGGGTAAGAGACTTGAACATAAGCGTCTCTGAAGATGACAGATGAATGGCCAAAAAACATATGAAAAAATGCTCATCATTTTTAATCATCAGAGAAATGCAAATCAAAACCACTTTGCGATATCACTTAACTCCAATAAGATTAGCTTAGCCTACACCACAAATCTGCAGATGCTGGTGTGGATGTGGAGAGAAGGGAACACGTCTGCATGCTGGTGGGATTCCAAACTAACACAATCTTTATGGAATAAAGTATGGAGAATTCTCAAATAACTAAAAGTTGACCTTCCATTTGATCCCGCAATCCCATTATTAGGTATCTACTTAGAAGAACAAAAATCATATTACCACAAGGAAATTTGCACCAGAATGTTTACTGCAGCTCAATTCATAATTTCCAAATCATGGAAACAACCCATGAATAGATTAACAAATTGTGGTATACGTATACCATAGAGTATTATTCAGCCATAAAAAGGGTGGAGAGTTTACCTCCTTTATGTTTACATGGACGGAGGTGTGACACATTCATCTTAGTAAAGTATCTCAAGAATGGAAAAAAAATATTGCTAATATACTCAATACTAATATGAAACCAATACATACACATTTACATGCTCAGATGAATGATAAAACACAAATAGAGGCCAGCAAGGGGGAGGGAGACGAGGAGGGGAAGAGGGATTGGCAGGAGGGAAGAAGGCATCTGGTGGGATCCCTCCTAATGTGCACAACACAAGCGTATTCAGCTCCCCACGCCCCCACCCGGGTGAGGTCCTCCCACAACTTGAACTCTACCTCAGGAGTGAGAACAATGTAACTTTACGATGTATTCCCTCATATTAATTTGAAATTTTAAAATATTTTTTAAAATATCATCTGTCAGTAAACTTTAAAATAGATTACTGTAATTATTTATGTAGGAACTGAAACTTTCTAAATAAATTAATATCAGAGGATACGTAATTCAATTAACTGATCAATTTCTAATTATTTTGCTACCATTTATTTTTTTTTAGGGAAGGGTCCCCACCCTGTTGCCCAGGCTAGAGGGCTGGCTGCCATCGTAGTTCACTATAGTTCACTATATCATCAGGTGATCCTCCCACCTCAGTCTTCCAAGTAGCAGAGATTATAATCACACACCACCACTCTTGCCTAATTTGTGTTTCATAGAGATAGACTCTCAATATGTTGCCTAGGCTGGTCTCAAATTATTCTCTCCTCTTAAAGTGCTGACATTATAGGCATGAGCCACTGCACTAGCCTGCTATCACTCTTGAGATCAGCTTTTATATCAAAAGTACATTTGCTCTTCAATTATTACAAAAAATACATATTACTTTATACTAAACTAGATGAGGAATATTTTAAATTATGATTTTACTCTATTTTCCTTATAAAATAACAAATTGTTTCTTATAAAATAACAAACCTTAACATCATGCCTTACTTTTTCAATGTTTTTTTAAAACCAAGATTTTTTTTTAAAACTTCCTTTATAGAAAAATTGCAAACAAACTTTAGCTCACTGTGGTCATTAAAATATTTTTTCTCCAATTGTTAGCAAATCACTTGCTTTTCTTTGTCTTCCATTTTCAAAAGTTGACATTTGTTATCATGTAAGTCTGATTTCCCCCACAGACCTGGGGGATTACAGTCCTTTTAATAAAATAGATAGCAAAAAAGAAGATACAGACCACATTTACCAACATGAATCCCCCGGAGAACTAATGTGAGGTGACAGAGAAGTGGGGAGGGCTTGGCACTTTGCTAAGTGCTAGAATAGGAAGCCAGTAAAAGGATTAAATCCAGGGATAAACTACAATTATGTCTTGTACATCCTAATTTATATTCAGAATAACCTTTTAGTACTAAATCAGAAGGCCATTCTAAACTCAAGCTCCATCAACTAAATCAGCTTCTGTTGGATCCACTGTAAAAGAATATTACAAATAACTTGGCTAGTCTGGTCGAAGAATGAGCAAAGTTTCAATGTCCTGTCTTTGGAAGAGTCAAGGTCATGCAAATTATTGTACAAACATGAAAATACCTTTGATCACCTTACTGGACACAAATTATTTTGAAAAGAGTGTTAGCAATTTATTATATTGTCAAAAAATACCTTCATACTTATTTTAAACCAAACCCCAGTTATAATTTGCTAAGGTGGCCCTATTCTTCAATACATGTTATTGGTCATATCTATTAAGCTAATATCTTTTGTCAGTAATAAAACAACAGTTCAAAAAATAGATTTATACATTGAACATTGGCTACTATTTAAAATTTATGAGCTTACTGACACTCTACTACCCTCCCAAAAGCATAGATATCATAAGCCCAGGTATGATAAGTTTAGAAATAGTACAAGGTAATAGAAAATTAAAAGTTTTAAAGGAATAATTGATATAGGAAAACTATAGGAACTAAGCTCAAAACTAAATTTAAGAAATAAAAATTGAGTTGTTTAATCTCAAGTTTGACAAAGGACAGAAAGTAAACAACTTACCAAGAACTTAAGGAACAGTATTATATGTATTGTTTTAAAGAAAATGTTTCAAATAGCCAGTATATAGACATTCCTGTTAATGTTTTATTGTAAAAGATAAATTTCAGTTAAGTGCCCACTTGAATTCTTGTCCATGCGTATGGCTACAGGGAGAGGCTGCAGGAACTGTTTTAAACAGAAGGTTTATGTTTACCCTGCAAAATAATTAGATCTGTTCCTATTGTCAGTTAACATATCAAGATCTATATTGTTTATATGAACAAATGACCTTGAATGATCATCATTAATGAAAAAAAATTATCAAATGTCTCCTAACCTCTGAGAAAACAAAAAACGGATTCTATAGCATCTAGACACTTATTACCCGTCTTCCTTTAAAGAAGATAACATCTATTTTTCTCGCCTAGCACAGTCTTTTCACACTTCCAATGGATCCCATTCTTGCCTTCATATTCTTTAATATTATACTCTTACCCAGGGGTCCTCAAACTTTTTAAACAGGGGGCCAGTTCCCTGTCCCTCAGACCACTGGAGGGCCCCACTGCGGGCCCCCGGACGAGTCAGCAGCTAACCAGGACAGGCAGCAGTGGCAAAAACACCCTGTGGGGTACCCCTGCTACGAGTTCTTTTTGTTCTCTTCTACATAATCCTCTCTTATTTTTTACTGGATCTAGTGGCTTTGAACTATAATATTCAACATGTTCTACTCTCTCCAATGTTAGTTTTTAAATGTTTTTATTTTCCCATATCTCCTTTCAGTTAAAGATCTCTTGTTTAGGGCCCACTGTTATGACCTTGTTTAACTCTATTTATCTTTCCAAAAGCCCTTTCTAAAAGCACAATTGCTATTTGAGGTTAGGGCTTCACCATATAAATTTTGAAGTAAAACCATTCAGTTTATAACAACATTGAAGCTGTTTTAACTTATATTTGTACATTTGATTATATTTAAAGATCAAATAGTTATTACTGATAAGCTATTGATTTCTGAATTTATATGACTAACGAGTAAATATATCTTCACATTTTTACTTCCATATGAACATTAAAAATGTGTACTTAGGTCATTTTAAATTATATGTCTTTGCATTCAAAATGCAACATGTTTTCTGGGTTGAGGCACAGTCTCACTCACAGAATGTTGAATGAGAGGCAGAGGAAGGTTCAAGGTGAGACACAGAGGGACAGGGAAGAAAAGGTATTTGTAGGATTCATTCAAAGTCCCAGTCCCTGATTTCAATCTATTTCTGATATGAGTCTCAGCCCTTGGAGTTCATTAAATCCTTCCATAATCCTCCTTGTTAGTTAAGTTTAACTAAAAGTCTTCTTGTGACCTGTAGTGTAGATGTCTAAGTCATTTGCACAGATAATGTTTTCAGAAGAGTTGTTCCTATAAGCCGTCTCTGCTTACTCACCTCACACCATTCAAAGGACTACAGTCTGCCTTCTACTTGTGTTACTTAACCAACATAAAGGTCAAAGCATTTACCTTTAATGCTTTCATACCTTCAATGCGGTGTAGTGTTTTCTATATTCCAACGATGGTTCAAAATCATGTCATATTATAGTTTGCTTCATCAGTAGACCATTAACTTTTTTGCACAAGCTTTTGCTTTACTTAAGAGTTTCTCCACACTGGCCTGTCTTCTGATCCTAAAATAGTATGTTCCTTTTTGAGCCTCCAAGAAAGAATACTCTCCTCCCTTACACCCATGAACTTCAACTACACACACATAAGCACACAAACACTGTTGTCCTGCCATGGTTAACCCCCTTCATCCCACCTATAGTTCTATTTCAGCATCACTTCTCCCATTGAAACTTTGACTCCACCCACATGAATTATGTACCCCTATTCTGCTCTTGTAACTTCCTACACATCTTCATAGAAATGATCACAATTTGTAATTGTGATGCAATTGAGTAAAGTTTGTGCAAACCCCTACATGCCCATCATCGTTTAAAAAACTATGGATCTCCTAAAAAAGATGCTCTATTTTATTAATACTATATTCTATATATTTCTAATAGCTTATGCCTACTACGCAGCAATATTTTTTAATTTAGACATAGATCTATGTATATTCAGCCAAGATTTTTTTAGTAGCCATACTATTAGAGAACATATGGAGATTCTACTTTAATTATTTCAAGGCTCGGCGCCTGTGGCTCAATCGGCTAAGGCACCAGCCACGTACACCTAAGGTGGCGGGTTCGAATCCCCAGCCTGGGCCCGCCAAACAACAATGATGGCTGCAACCAAAAAATTGCCAGGCATTGTGGCAGGCGCCTGTGGTCCCAGCTACTTGGGAGGCTGAGGCAGGAGACTTGCTTGAGCCCAGGAGTTGGAGGTTGCTATGAGCTGTGAGGCCATGGCACTCTGCCCAGGGGGATAGCTTGAGGCTCCGTCTCAAAAAAAAAAAAAAGAGAAACAATTCGTCCAAGAAAAATAAACAGGTGATAAAAAATAAACAGGTGACCTTTGTAGGGATGCAAGACACTAGTAGGAGCCGGAGCTCCAGAGTGAACCCTGCTTGAGCGGAGGAGACGCGCTGACAGCACAGCGACGTGCTAAAGTTTCGCGCGGCTTCGCAAAGAAGGGAACTGCGCGAGGTCCAGGCAGAGGAGCAAAAGACCCCACCACCGCCACCGCCCTCCCGGCTCCGCCCCGCCCCCAGCGGCTTCCGGCGGAAGTCTCCTCCCCTCCCGCGGCGTGTTGTCTGCGTCCGGTCTCGCACTTCCGGCGGGGAGATCCCGGCCGGGAGCGCCCCACGGGGAGGTGAGTGAGCTCGCGGCTGGGCCCCCAGCTCGCTCCCTAAGACCCGGGGGAGGGAGCCGGGGCTGGAGCTGAGAAGTGGGGTCGTCCCCAGGGCTTTGCGTGCGGCGACGTGGGGCCCGCCCGTGCTCCTGCCCCTCCCTGGGCTTCAGTTTCCCGACCTGTGGAGGGGACAGGGGTCTCCAGGCTCCTTTCTGCGGGGCGCATGCTGCGTGCCCGTTAGTCTGGTATTTACTGAGCACCTGTGATGTGCTGGGTCCTGGACCCAGGCGAGAATCTGACAAGTCCCTGCCCACCGAGGCTGCTTCCCGCGTCGGTGGTGGGTTGGGCAGTTAACACGTGAGCAAACAAGGAAACGTCAGCTGGTGGGACGCGCCACGGGAATGGGACTGGGGTCGGCAGTGCGGGTACCTTGGGGAAACTATTCAGCCAAGCGAAGGTCTACTGAGTGTTGTAGGCTGAGAGAACGGCACGTACAAAGGACACAGACTTGATGTGTTTGACAGATAACAGGAGGTGCTGGGGCAGTAGGAGAATGAGGTTGCAAAGGTCGGCAGAGACTAGACCGTGGGAGGCCTTGCTTGTGGGCTGGGTGGAGGAGTTGAGATTAGTCTTAAAGGGGCACGATGTACTTTTTGTGTTTAAGCTATCTCTGGATGCTTTGTGGATCCTGGTTGTAGGGAGGAAAGGAAACAGGGAGACCAGTTTGCAATCAGTAGGTGAAAGATTATTGCGGCCCAGGCTGTGGTGGTGAGAGCAGACATGAAGAGAAGTAGGTGCGTGAAGAAGCATATTGAAGGTGGAATTGACAGAGCTGGATTTGAGGAATGAGGGAAAGAGGGTGTGGTCAAAGGGGACTTCATCACTGATTTTAGAATTCTGCTTAAGTAACTGGGTGTATTATGGTGGCATTTACTAAATGACTTTGGGTTGGGGGCATGCGGGATAAATTTAAAATTTTAGGACATCTTAAGTTTTAGATCTACCTGAAAAATGGAGTTAGATATACTAGTTTGCCACTCACAGAAAAGGTTAAGGCTATTGTAAAGAATTTAGGAATCATTGACAAGTTGACTAGGTGAGATGAGATTACTTAGGGTAAGAATTAAGAGAGAGAACAGAAGCCAGGGTCCAAGCCTAAGGGACCCAGTTTTTACAGACTGAGTTGAAGAGAAGATGCCAGCTAGTAGACCAAGAAATCCAGAAAAGCAGAAGCCAGGAGAGTGTGCTGTCGGCATCCAAGAGATGGTCTTTCAAGGAGGAGGAAGTGGTCAGTTGCCTAAGATGAAAATAGAGACCTGACCCTTAAAGGGGGGATGGGAGGCGGACCTGGTGACTCATTGGAGCAGTGGAGACAGGCTGAAGTGAGGATAGGAGGTGAGGGAGTGGGGCTGATAGGGCAGGACCCTATGGGGAAGTTTCACTATCAGGGGCATAAGCCTCTACCTGATGCCACTGACTGTCCTCCCCAGGAGGGAGATGGTTTTATCTTTACAGCTGGAGAAACTGAATCCAGATGTCAGGTAACTTAGGGTCACACAGTAGTGAAGTGGAGGCACCAGGATTTGATCCCAGGTCTCTAACTCCAAAACCCATAATTTTAAGCACTAAACCACACTGTCCATGTGGCTCCACTATGGTAGTGGTGGAGGGTGGGAAATGCCATATTTGGGCTACTTTTGAAGATGGAGTTGACAGTGTTTGTTGATTGAATATGAGCTGGGGGGAAAGAGTGGAGTCAAGGATGGCAGGAAGAGGAGCAGGTTTGGATGGGGGCTGGACAGGTGTGAAAAACAGTCCGTTTCAGATACTCTGGGTGTGAGATGTATTGGAAATTTTAGTTCATTGCAGAACCATGGGAAAACTGCTCTGTATTTACATATAAAACAGTTAGGTTTTAGGTTCACATCATTATGACTCGATCTTTCACCTATGTGGTATCTCCTGAAGGATGCAGAATGCTCCTTAGTCATATGGGGTGTCCCTTCATTGTCCCTGCTCATTAAATGCCAGGAGCATCCTTGCAAAATACCACCACAGGTTTTTATGACTCCTCTGAAAAGTACTCTAACCCTAGGGTGTACTTTGGGCAAAGCCTTGCTCTACATCCCTGTCTGTTTGCCCTAGGGGAGGGGAGATGATAATGCAGGTTCCAAAGTACAGAACAGAATGTAATCACTCCCTTCAGTATGGACTAGAGGTGGGGTAGGAGGGTGGTGTCTGATCACATGGTTCTAGGAAGACTTCAAGAAGGAGGTGGCATTTCAACAGAGCAGTAACATCTTAAAAGAGGAGATGGGGAGGAGGGGATGTTGCCACAGCAGGTGTAATGCTGGACCCGGTGCCTCTCAGACACAGTCTGTCCACCCAGTCTCTCCAAGCCTGGCAATGCTTTGGGCACTTGTTAGTTCTGGCTGGATTGTGGAGAGGCCAGGAGTGGCACCACCTCTGTAAGAGTAGTTGTGAGAGCTTGGGCAAGATGGGTATTGGTTTCCTGGTCAGTTTTTAACCCCTAAAGATCAGATCAGTGTCCTGAAAATCAGTGCATGCTCTGTCACTGAGCATCAGATGGATTGGAGAATATACATTATGCCAGGAGTGCCTAGGTCTGTGGCCAGGCTGGTCCCTCTCTTTGTGGAGCTTACAGCCTCAAAGAGGACAGACACTATTCAGATTAGGCCCTGCACAAGTGCTGTGAAGAAGTAGGAGAGCTTTGAGAGGGACCTGTGTCTCAGGGGAACTGATCAAGGGAGCGTGGGGAGCCAGAGGGAGTGACCGAGGAGCTAACAGTGGGTAGGATCAACGAGCAAGGACTGAAGGGTGGGCTTAGCATCCTTTCCATTCCTTCAGGTGGCAGGAAGGAGTCTGGTGTGTTTGGGGAACTGAGAGGTGGGGCCAGTGCCCGGACAGCCTTAAGCTGAGGCCAGAGAGACTGGTGAGACCTGCTCAGGGGCTCAGGGGTCCCAGGAAGGGTTTGGGCCTTATCGGAAGAGTATTGGAAGCTGCTGACAAACGATTTTAAGCAGTGGTCTGATATGATCAGATTCACGTTTTTTAAAAGTCACTTTAGGGGTAATTCGTGGAGAACAGCTTAAGGTGTCAAGAATAGAGGTGACATGGGAATATGTGAGCGGCTGGGTCAGGTGTGGGCTCTTTGCTGCCCAGTCTGCTTAGATCTGCTCTCTGTAGGTGGGGACAGCCAGAGGCAGGTCCTCAGGAGCCAGAGTCACCGAGCTTTCACTGGATCTTGTGTCTGTACGTGAGCCTCAGAGCTGCCTTTTCTTTTTTCTAGCAGCAGACCTGGGGGCCTGCGAGCCCTGTATCCCGTTAACCATGGAAAGGGTCAACTCAGGCCACCAGCCCCTTAGGTGAAGACTCCACCTAAGGACTCCACTTGGGCCTCTGTTGACCGTCTGGAATCATGGAGGCAAGAGAACTCCTCTAGCTGGGAGACGGTCTTGTTAAAAGTTGTGGTTCAGCTCAGCTGGCTCTTCCTGCAGTCTGTCTTCAAGAGAGGTGCCTGCCCCGCTGACCCAGGAGCAGCTTCTACGGATGGGGAGGTGGGCCCTGGACGTGGCCTTTGTATGGAAGGCAGTATTGACTCTGGGCCTGGTCCTTCTGTACTACTGCTTCTCCATCGGCATCACCTTCTACAACAAATGGCTGACAAAGGTAACTGGAGGCCTTGCCGGTGCAGGGGGCTGGAGCCATGGCTGTGATGCCTCTTAATGTTTAACAGCAGGAGGGCACGGGCTTCAACCAGCCAAACTAGAAGCCATTAAAACCTGGTGGTGAAACAAGGCCCTCTAAGCCTGTTGTGCTTGTGGCGGGGCAGAGGAGGTGTCCCATTAACTGTTTAGGTCAGGGAAAATTAGAGCCGGGGAGATACTGAGGGATGACCTGGAGAAACTTAGGGGCTCAAGGCAGCAGCTGTTTCCTGCCTGGGAGAGAAGTATTGCAGTATTCTGATGCCTGATGCAACGTATTCGCCTAGCATGGCTCTGTGGGCAGGAGCCAGGTGTGGGGCAGGCCATCTAAACCAAGCCTGGGGTGTTTGCTTTGGGCTCCATACAGAGCTTCCATTTCCCTCTCTTCATGACGATGCTGCACCTGGCCGTGATCTTCCTCTTCTCTGCCCTGTCCAGGGCGCTGGTTCAGTGCTCCAGCCACAGGGCCCGCGTGGTGCTGAGCTGGACCGACTACCTCAGAAGGGTGGCTCCCACAGGTATGTGTGGGGGCAGGATCTCAGTGTGGGCAGGGCAGGAGGGACGCTGCTGGGAAGCCATAGGCCAGGCACAAGAAGGAATTCCCCCTCTTGTCCACCCTGAACTCTCTCACCCTCCCAGCCTGGCCTCCCCTCCCCACAATACTGCCAGAAGGTACCTGGTAGTGAATGGGCAGGGTCTCTGCCCTCACAGGTACCATGGAACACAGGGATAAGAATTGAACCAAGGTCAGTGTCTGGCGCAGATTTCCTAGGTCAGGTGTTGAGTAGGCTGAGGTCTAAAGGACAAGTGGGACTGGCTGGTCCTGGGGGGAGGGGTGCTTGTGATGAGGGAGGTTTAGTGCAGCATGTGTCTGAGGATACTGAGAGCTCAGTGGGAGAGGGGGCAGGAGAAATGGAGAGTTGGCAGGGGTCATCCGGGAGGCATTTGTGTTCCATCCTGAGGGAGGAGGGTTTTCAGGAAGTAGTTGACAGGATCAGATTGATACTCCTCATCAGGGGATAGTCAAAATACTTCACAAATGAGAATGACAGAGGTCCCAGCTATCAGGATGAACTCCAGCCCTGATGCTGCAGCAGTCCCCTGCCTTTCTGGCCCTTTTAGTTGCTGGGTGGAAAAGAAGGCCTGAGGCCCCCAGAGGAAGAGCCAGGCAGGTACAAAGCGGGAGACACTGAGACACCTCGCGCTGACCTTCTCTGGCTGAATGCTGAGTGCCCACGCTCTCTGGGGGCCCCTTGTCTCCACAGCACTGGCAACAGCACTTGACGTGGGCTTGTCCAACTGGAGCTTCCTCTACATCACCGTCTCTCTGTGAGTATCAGCCATACCCTGCCACCTCCCTTCAGCCTCAAGCTGTCCATCCAGCTGACTGCACACCCAGCTGATGGGTTGCCCGTTCTTCCCTGGTGGGACCAGCCCTTGCTCTCTCAGCTCCTCCCTGGCACCCAGCAGTTCTCTAGTAAGTCACCAGCCCCTTCTATATGACCAGTGCAGAGGGGATGCTGTACCTGGTGGCTTAGGGAGGCCAGGGAGCTCCCTGGAACCCTGGTCATGGCAGGGAGAGCGAGCAGCAGCACAGTGGGGATGGGAGTGGCTGAGCTATAGCGGACCTCGTGGCATGGGGGGATGCAGGAGGTCATTCTCGCTGATATTTTGCTTCATAGACACACCCCCTGCCTCCTCTTCTTGTCCTGTTCTCCCATCCTTCCTTTCCTATCCTGTTTTCTGCTGAGGGTGAGATAAAGAACAGAGCTTGGCTTCAGACCTGCAGCCTCTTCTCCCTGGTGATAATCAGAGGCCTCCTAGTCAGAGATTTGTTCCGATTAAAGGTTGCTTATCAGCCCAGACGTCTCAGGCCAGCTCCTTTTGATCTTTGTAGCTGGCTTGCCCTCAGGGAAGCCAGGGAGTGCCCCCCTTTCCAGCCCACTGATTTGTGCTCTGGGCTCCTTTCTTGGTGGTGGGCTTGAGCAGTGCATTGTGGGCAATTTTCCCTTCTAGGTACACAATGACCAAATCCTCAGCCGTCCTCTTCATCTTGATCTTCTCTCTGATCTTCAAGCTGGAGGAGCTGGTGAGGCCCCCAGCTTTGCTTTTGTCCCTCCTGCCCCCGCAGATGCTAAGAATAAAAGAGGGTAACTGAGTAGTGGCCTATCACTCTGTGTGACAGAGGAGACAGGCCCAGCCCAGGTGGCTGTAGTTCCCTTTTCTGAGAAGGGTTTTGTCACAGAGGCAGTATTCAGAGAACATAGAGATGGGCATGGTGGGGTAATGGCTGAGGGAGAAAGCACTCAAATTCAAGGACTGGGACAGAGCAGAGCCTGGGGTCTCCCTGTCATACAAGGCAATGGCCCTTGTCTGCTAGGTCTAGGAAGTGGGAGGCCACTTAGGGGCATAGGACACCATCAGAAAGCACTTCGGTATTGAAAACGATAAAAGATATTGAGTGAGTATGTATCAGCTAAGTGTCAGTCCTGCATACAAAAGTGGGCAAGGACTGTCCAAGACTCTCTGGGATCAGGCTGTGGGTAGAGGGTTTACTGCCCAGGGGCAGCCATAGTGGCTGCTGGCTCTAAACTCCAGGTGTGATGAACTCCTACCTTTGAGACCCCCAAGCTAGCTGCCACTGCTCCCCATCCTATTAGCGCGCAGCACTGGTCCTGGTGGTCCTCCTCATCGCCGGGGGTCTCTTCATGTTCACCTACAAGTCCACACAGTTCAATATAGAGGGCTTCGCCTTGGTGTTGGCAGCTTCATTCATTGGTGGCATTCGCTGGACCCTTACCCAGATGCTTCTGCAAAAGTCTGAACTTGGTGAGCAGGGGCTGCCCACTCCCCAGGGAGAGGGGTGTGGGCACAGGCAGGGGCAGTCAGACCTGATGGCTCCACTGCCCCCCTGCCCTTCAGGCCTCCAGAACCCCATTGACACCATGTTCCACCTGCAGCCACTCATGTTCCTGGGGCTCTTCCCTCTCTTTGCTGTCTTTGAAGGTACGTTGGGCCATCCACCCTAGGGGCACCTCAGGATAGCAGATCCCAAATCCCTGCTCTGAGTCTAGCTCAGTGGTAGCTGCAGAGGTTACAGAGATCAGAGATGCCACCGTCCTTCCCTGGCAGCACGTAGTTTGGGGGCTGGACATGCATGGAGACTAAATGGCTGACTTCCAGCATGGTAAATGTTATATAGAAAGCATATATAAAATACAGGGAACAGTAATGACAGTGAATGGGTACAGAGCTCTAAAGAACACCAGGACTATTGTAAACATTTTAAACAGTAACTCATTTAACCCTCTCAGGAACCATCTGTGGCAGTACTATTATCCTCATTTTGCAGGTGGAAGAAACTGAGGCACAGAAGAGATAACATGCCCAAGGTCCCATAGCTCATCACTGAGCCTGAATTTGGAGCCAGCAGTCAGGCTCCAAGTAGTTCAGCCCTACTCTTAACTGCTGTGCATGACACTCTAAGAAGCTGGGAGTTATGAATTGTTTCAGGATGACAGAGTAGCATAGGTAGAATAGAGGCTCCCCAGACCGCAGATTTTGGAGGAGTGGGATTTTGGCAGGTAGGGCATGGCATCCGGAAGTGGGAACAGGAGCTTGGGCCATGTCCAGACATAATAACATCAGGCTGTGTGCTCAAGTGTATGGGTCCATCCTAGTGTGGACTTCCAGGACTCGGGGTGGGGGACAAGGGGGCAGTGTGAAGGAGCCTGGGGATGTGAGCAGTTGTTCCCTTTCACTGTCATCTTCCAGAGGAAAGGAGAGGCAGGGAGAATTGTGTAGGCTGGGAGGTACAATGCCATCTTCCTCTCTTTGATGTTGTGGGATTAGCCTTTGTTCCCTGTCTGTTTATCCTTCCTCCCAGAATCCCTTCTGCCCTCAGGGTCATTACAGAAAATTCTGTCCCACATCCATTTAAGTTTCAAGCAGTGAAGCGTCTCCAGCCTCCCTGTGAAAATTATTCTGCATCCCCGTTGTCCAGGAAACTTCCATTTGGGGTTGGGTTTTTTTTTTTTTCCTTTTTCAAATCTCTCCCCATTCCTTCTTCATGCCCTCTTGTACCAGACGCCACACTCTCCCTCCCTTCCTGGGTGTTTACACTGTGCCCCATCTCTGCAGAACCTCGTCTGAAAGCCCATGGTAGTCGTCACTTAGCAAAGCTGCATGGATTTAGCTCCTTTAATCTTTTCTGGTAAATTAATCCCCCAAGCGCCTTCATTACTTATGTTGCTTTTCCCCGAATTCCCTTCAATTTGCCGATACCTTTGCAGTACTGCTGAGCCCAGCACCAAACAAGATGTCCTACATTGTGAGGCTGTTTTGCCTGGGGGGGACTATTCTGCATTTCTTTGGTGCTTCCCTCCAAATATCTCAAAGCACTCGTCCAGCTTCCAGCTACCACAGGTATCTCTGTTGTGCCCAGTTTGGGGCTTCCCTGGCCCCTCCTGGTCCACCACGGGGCCTTTCCTGTGGGAGGGACCCGGGGAGTCTTGCTCTCAGATGGACAGTGTTGGAGGGGCTCTGACTCCTCTGGAAGTCTAAGCAAAATCTGGGGGCTGTTTGCATGCATGTATGTTCCTAGAGCAAAGAGCTATGGCTTCCACTATGCATTTATATGCGTGTTTTCTTGGGGAGATGTTCGTCAAATCATACTGCTTGTTTGAGAAATGCCAGTCTGATCCCAGTCCCCTCATTTTTTCAGAAGGGAAACTGAGGTCAAGAAAGGGGACATATCTCAACCCACGTCCCACAGCTTTGTATTAGCAAGACCTAGATTAAGGAGGTTTGTAGGGATAGAATTTTGTCCCTGTTTATAGGTGGCCCAGGTGAAATATAGACCAAGGAACTTCCCCAGGGGCCAGGGCATTGTCAGTCCTCACTTGATAGGCCGCTCTGCCTCTCTTTGTTCCATTAGTTTTCCCAGCTGCAAAGGCCGTGTGAAATCACCACTCCCTCCAGAGACCAGAAGATAAATAACTGTCTGAAGGAGCAGGGTAGTCCTGTCTCCCCTCTCTGTTAGCCCAGAGGCTCAGAGGAGCCCTCCCTGTCTTCCTGGACTTGCATTGCCCAAGGCTCTCTGTCAGCCAGCACTGCTTCCCTGGTTTCCCCATCTCAGGCCATCTGCATGGGGTCCTTTTGTACTTCCCATCCTTTTTCTCAGGGCCTCAGACAGTCACCAAGTGCTCAGTAAGTCCTCACTGTGACTTTGGCAGATCTCATCTGGCTGACAGGGAGGGCCGGCTGAGGCAGCCCAGGACCTGGACTCCCGCTCTCTCTCCCCATTGCTTTCAGGTCTCCATTTGTCCACATCTGAGAAAATCTTCCGTTTCCAGGACACAGGGCTGCTCCTGCGGGTTCTTGGAAGTCTCTTCCTTGGCGGGATTCTCGCCTTTGGATTGGGCTTCTCTGAATTCCTCCTAGTCTCCAGAACTTCCAGCCTCACTCTCTCCATTGCTGGTATTTTTAAGGTACAGACCCTGGTCCTATCTTTGAGGGGACCCCCCTAACAGTTTTTCAGCAGCAACCTCTGTCCCCATACTCGCACTGTAGGGCTGAGGGGAGAGGAAACAGAAGTGCCCATTAGGGGCCAGCACTGTATGCTAAACACTGAGGCCCCGACCCTGATCACCCCAGGCCTGTGAGTGGACTGATCATGCCTCTTATTGAGGAAACAAGAACAGCCTCCTGCCCAAGGCTACAGGGCTAGAGCTTCAAGGACAGGTGTGCCTCCACTAGGCCTGGGGTACAGTTATATACCTTGAATTCCATCTCTGGTCATTTGGCAGTGGCTGGGAGCCATAGGTGGAGAAGCCCTCAGCCAGACTCATCTGTAGAGAGTTCCACGATTGACTGGCAGTGTCTACCGCAGGCACAGCCAGGGACAATTACATCATGAGTGGCGTGGGTAGCCAGTCTTGCTTTGCTGCCACCAGGCAGCTCTCTTCCCTGTCCCTCCCTGCTCCCTCTCCTCACTTCTCCCTTCCTCTCCTGTGTCTCTTCTCCCCTCCTCCTCGCTCAGGCCACAGAGGGGTCTTCTCTTTGACCAGGCAGACACTGATACAAAACAGTATTGCCTCAACCCAGAGATGCAGGAGGCACAGCTGTGTTTCTCAGAGTCAATGGCCTCACCCGTCCCATTTGAAGGCCCTGTTTAGGAAGGTCCCTGGGGCCTGTGTGTGTCCTAGAGCCCCGTGTCTTATGCGTTCTCACATGGAAGCTGGGGGCTCCCACCAGTCAGTGCCTTCTGAAGGGTACCTCTCTATTCTGTGGGTGCTGTGTGGGCTGGATACCCTGCTCCCCGAGTCCTAGACCCCCTGTGCCCCCAACCCTGGATCTGGTTTGCCTCTTTATTCGTAACAATTCTGTGAGAAGCACCTCTTTTGTTGCATCTCAGTGACACAAAGAGAGGCCAGCAGGGAAGTGTAACAGGCCGTGACCTTGGCCTTCCTGCCTTACAGGCCAGCCTGCCCTGCCTGGGCCCAGGAGTTCGGGTGGGTCTGTCTGGGTCTTCTGAGTGCCCGGGGCCCCACCCTGTACCCTTCTTGCACAGGAGCCACATCCTCCTACTGATCCCTTCCCCTTCCTGCCTCTCTACCCCCAGGAAGTCTGCACTTTGCTGTTAGCAGCTCATCTTCTGGGTGATCAGATCAGCCTCCTGAACTGGCTGGGCTTTGCCCTTTGCCTCTCTGGAATATCCCTGCATGTTGCCCTCAAAGCCCTCCACTCCAGAGGTAACCAGGAGCCCCTTCCAAGAGCCGGTTTACTGATGTCATTTCCCCCATGACTCTTAGCTCTTCTGGTTTCCCCTTGACCCATACCTGGCCCCAGTCCTGCCAGGAAGAGCCAGGTGGCTCCTAACCTCCCAAGGCAGTTCCAGTCTGGTGGCTGTCTCCATGGTTCAGCTGCTGCTATATCCCTGTCACTCGAATTCAGGACATGCCTGGTGGCTCTACCATTGCCACTCTTGGGAAGACATAGGGGTCATCTCCAGAGAGTGGGTGGGAGCCTGACTCAGCTCACATGCAAACTAGAAAAACCACTGTTGGGTTCCTAACTGTGGTCTCTCTCTATCCCAAGGTGATGGTGGCCCTAAGCCCCTGAAGGGGGTGGGGTCCAACCCCGACCTGGAGCTGCTGCTCCGGAGCAGCCAGCAGGAGGAAGATGAAAATGAGGATTACTTTGTGGCCCAAGGGCAGCAGTGAGCAGCCAGGAGGAGCAGCTCGGAGTGACCCCTCCCCATGCCATCCTGTTACCAATACTCACCAGTGGCTCAAGGCCCAGGTGGCTCTTGACAGCAGTTGGGGACTGGCCAGGGAGTCACCCAGGTTTGACCATGTGGTAGGACTAGGTCAGAGGCTGTGGCTCCTCCTTGTCCTTTAGAGCTTGGCCAGTTGGGTGGTGAGCACCGGGCCAGCCTGGGACCTGGCTGGAGCTAGGCTGGAGCTATGCAGGAACCCCCACAGGAGAAGGGAGTGGCTGGTTCTCAGCTGTTTGACAGGCTCTGACAGCTAGACTAGTTGCAGGGGCATAGTGACCTTCCAAGGGTTGGGTTTGGACTGCAGAGCAGCTGGGAAGGGGACCTAGAAAGGTCAGGGCCTTATTACCTATGGGTGGCTTTTCTCAGAGAGCTGATTTATTTATAGTTTTGAAATAAATGCTTCATGGTTCACTGGCTGCCTTGTGTTGCTGGAGATATGGGACCAGGGACTGGGCAGTGTGGGCCTGGTCTCTCCCCTCCTTTCCCTGCCTAGGGCCTTCTTCAAATACCAGGTCTCCCTTGTCTCATGCTGCTGTTCCAATGTGAGTGCCCTCTCTGAGGCCCTGCCACACCTGCAGTCAGGAAATAAAGGCAGATTCACTGAGCACTGTATTATACATTTTCATACTAGATTTGAATCTGTCACTAGCTGTGTGACCTTAAGCAAATTTACTTAACCTCTTTGCACTATAGTATTTTTAATCTGTGAAATGGGGATGATAATATGTATCTAAAAATACTTCAGAAGATTGAGTCAGTATTAGCAACAGATAGTTATGTAAGTGTTTATTTTAATCCTTTTAACAACCAAGAGCCCATAGCCTAGAAAAGATAAAAAGCTTCTTAAAATAAGCGGCCAGGCTGGGCTTCACATCCAGGCCTGTACCTCTCTGTGTGCCTGTGCTGTACATCACTGAGCCATCTGTCTCCTGGAAGAGTTTATGGGCCCCTGGGACCCGGGGCCTTCTACTCAGCTCCCTGGAACAAGTCGTACCTTTTCTTTAGACTGCAGTCCTCTAAAATGGGAGTGCTCTGGACCCTGGCCTGCTATAGAGGGCTGGGTCCCTTCATGGCGGACACCTGCTGGCCGGTGGGGCCAAGAAGATCCAAGCAGAAGTGCTTTTAGACACTCACAGCAGGTGGCGCCATTGCACCACACTACAGCTCTGGGAGCCCAGTCGGACCTGCCACCACTATCCAGACCCAGGGGGAAAAGGGTACATGGAAGACTACAGTGGTTCATGAAGCCTAGGATAGGACTTATTATGAAGTTATTCTAAACAGATTGTAGTTACCAAAGCTCACTTGGTTAAGCTTAGGAGAACTTTAATCTCAGAAACAGATCTGCAAACTTTTTCTGCGAAGGACCAGATAGTAAATATTTTGGGTTTGTGGACCATATGGCATCTGTTGCAGCTACTCTGCATTGTAGCATGAAAGCAGCCATAAATGATACAGAAACAAAAGGGTGTGGCTATATTCCAGAGAAACTTTATTTACAAAAGTAGGATTTGACTTGCCAGCTGTAGTTTGCCAAGTCCTGTTGTGTTTAACAGAAGAATCCTTAAGAATTACGGACTCCAACTTCCAGTTTCGCAGTGAGGGAGACTGAGGCTCAGGAGGAGGCAGTGACTAGCCCAAGGCCTTCAGATCCCCTGTACTCTGGAGGAATTAGAACCTGTATCTATCTGCCTCTAATACAAATTGCCAAAACAGACTAGGCTTACAGAGGTGGAGCACCAGGGGTGCTCCAAAGTGGCGCCTTATCTGGCTCCTGCACTTCTGCCCCCCTTGGGTTCTGCAAGCCAGAGGCCAGGATTAAAGGAAGCTTCTGCTCCAGCCAGATGACGTGGGGAGAGCAGCCGCCTCCATCTGCGAGGCTGCCTGGGCAGTGGGGAGAGCCTGCCAGATCCCCGCTGGCTCAGGTGGATGAGAGCCCCCCCAACTCCCCGACACAGGGAGCAAGCGCTGCTGTCTGGTACAGTAATTACAGGGTACAGAACGGGGGCCCTTACCTCACGCATGTTGGGTTCGATGACAGCCCCTCATTTAGTGGCAATTACCAGCCAGGCCTGGAGGAGGGCTCCCTCTCGTCGTCCTCCCCCACCCAGTCCGCCCAATCGCCTGGCCTCCCAGGCCAGACAGTGTCCACCCCCGGCTTTGAGCCCTACAACCACCCATGCTGTTTGCAGCCACTGCATCTCAGGGCTGCAGCGTCGCCATGGCAACTCGGTGCTTGCACAGGTTGCGGGAAGCTGAAGATATGACTTGTCTCCAAGGCTGTGGTGTTTGTCCCCACACAGCCTCCAGCTCCAAGGCTTCTGCAGAAGGGGGAGGAGAGGAGGGCTGACCTGCAGGCTGGAGCTTTAAGTGCTTACATGCCCACCGCCTCTCCCAGGAGCCTGCAGTGGAAGGAAGGTTAATGCCCCCAATATATGAGGAGGGCTGTAGTTGGTGCTGTGGTAGGGATGAGGACGGGCTAGAGTTTCCCTGTGGGAGAGACCCAAGCCACTGGGGGGACCTGGCGTACCTTCATCTTCATTCTGATACCCTTCTCTGCCTTGAGGGCTCAAGGGATCATCTCCATCTGTTGTGCTCCATTCTGCTGTGCAAAACCTAAAAGTCCCAGTGGCTTAAAAGTAGAAGTACATGGCACCAAGAGAATTCTCTTCATGCTACTTGCTTTCTGCATCAGGGACTAGTGATGAACTGAGTTGGGTCCCCAGTTTGCAGTCTAGAGGACTGAGGGTAGGGACTCCCAGATCATCCATTTAGGTCAACAGCTGGCCACACAGCAGGCACTGCTGGACTCAGGGACAAAGGCATTTGTCCTTGGAGCCATCTTTAGCCCAGGGAAATATTGAGGCAAGAGAGTGGGGAATGGAGGAAAAATAACAGAGTAGACTTCACTGGGCACACTCTAGGCCCTCCACATAGGTGATTTAAAACATTCCAGTAGGGATCGGTTGTGCCTAATTCATAGCTGTGGAAACTCAGCCCATGGAGGTGAAATGTAATAGTGGCTAAGAATGTGACCTTGGGATGCCATAGACTGAGATCTGCATCTCCTCATTGCCCTGTGGTCAGTGGTGTGATCTCAGGGATGTTGCTGATCTTCTCTAAGCCCGTCTGTTTCCTTGTCTATGAAGAAGAAATAATGATGCAGCAGAACTTCTGGAAGTTGACCACCCAAGGGACTGTACAAACTGGTAGAGATGGTCAGCATGCGGGCCTAAGCCCACTGTACTGACACGTATGGGTGGTGCGTGTTCATCCATGAAAATTAGGTCAACTTAAGGATGTGGTCAGTGTAGGGAGCCGGCCAGCTGTAGGGGTTCTACTGTATATACCTCCTGATGAAGCCACTGTAAAGATGAGATAAGGTAAGTCAAGCCGTTTGCACAGTGCTGGGCACATAGTCATTACCACTTAGTAAATGCCAGAGAAGAGGCTGTTGCACGACTTGCCAGCTGACAAAGCAAGTGAGAGGAGAAGCCGGTGTCGGAGCCTCTTGATGCCCCATCCTTGCTACAATGCCTTCCACAGAGGAGGCATCTAATAGATTATTTTTTGTGAAGGAATTTCTGATAGTGGAGACCAAATGATCTTCCCTGGGAGAAGAGGCTACTCCCTGCCACCACCACCCATTCCTGCCAGCCTCCAGCCTTCCAGCCAGCCTCTGGAGCTTCACCCTAACTGCACAGCCCCGACACCAGCCAGGCCCCTTCACCCTAGTTTGTATTAACTTATTAGCTCAACGTCTGTTCCTGTGGTTATTTACAATCATGTTGGCAACTAATTTCCCAGAAACAGGTCTACAACAGTCCTGCTGGCATCTTCCTGGTGGAGCCATTCTTTCTCCTGGATGTCTGAAGAGAACTCCTGCTGTGGACAATGAGGAACAAAACATAGAACCAAAAGAAAATACATTAAAATGCACTCAGTACATGTTTCTGGAGAATCAGCAATGTGCCCTACCCAGTGAAAGCTGCTGGAGATAATAGAAGTCATTAAAACTCCCTGTCCACAAGGGACTTCTGTAGAGCTTTTTAATCCTGTGGGTCCCCTGGGAAGTAGACTCAGAGGTAGAGATTAGAGGGCAGGCTGGAGAGGCAAAGATGCAGGTTTTGACAGGGGTAAAGTTAAGGTTCGAGGCATTCCCAACACAGACCTCACCCAATCCCATCAGGGCTGCAGAGCTGAGATGGCCTCTCAGTGTTGGGTGAGAGGTTTGGGCCCTCGGATTCCAAACTTAAGCTGTCATTGGAAGTGGGTCTGCCCCTGGAAGGAGACGATTTTCTTCAAATCAAGACAGTCCCAAAGAGGGCTAACAGCTGAGGACTATCTTCCAGCCATGCTTCCAGCAACTTATTCATTGGGCATGAATAAGTCCTTCATTCCCCAAGGGGGATCTGGGCACTGCATTGCAGCATCCACCACACCCAGGTTGTACAGCCTAACTTCAGTGACCACCAGGGATCCCTGAAGAGGTGGGCAACAGCTTGCATGTATATTCATATATGCATTTTTTGGAGAGTATCCTTGATCCTTAAAAGATTAAGAACTGTTGGCCTGTGGAAAGCCAGACTCATCCATAACTTCAAAACAGTGTGATTAAAGGTGCACACTGTAGGTGTTCAATATATATAAAAAGATGGATGAGTGGGTGGTTGGACAAGTAGATAATGGATGGATGGATGGATAGGTGCATGAGTAGATGGATTGGTTGTGGATGGATGGATGGATTAGTGAATGGATAATTAGATGGATGGATGGATGTCTAGAAGGATGGACAGATAGGTGGATGGGTAGGTGGATGGATGGACAGGTAGGTAGATTGATAGGTAGATGGATGGATAGGTGGACAGATGGATAGATAGGTGGGTGGATGGATGGATGGACGGATACCATAAGAGACAAATGTATGAAAGCCACCAAAAAGGGAGCAACCAATTCTGTGTTAAGAGAACAAAAGAAGAGCTGACCTTTTTAGATTGAGTCTTAAAGACTAAATAGAAGTTTACCAAGCAGACAAGAGAAGAAAGGTGTACCAGGGAGAGCGGAGAGCAGAAGCAAAGGCACAGAGGGATGAGTGAGCTAGAGGGTGGTGTGTTTGGGCACTGGAAGAATCAGTTCACCATGCCAGCCAGAGTGCACCTGGAGAATGAGGAGAGGTAGGACACTACCGGTTTACCTCTAAAGCCCACAGGTCCTGAGGAGGTATGCTGACGGGGACTGTCCCACCAATTCTCTTGAATAAGCAAGTGTCTCCCCTCTGCCCACCAGCTCTCGACAAGAACTTTTCTAGAACTAGAATATAAATGTTCTGATACAATGACTAAGCAAATGACATGAAATCTATGTTAACCAGCTTGATGAAA
>CAUYQV010078013.1:0-13628 GCA_963574575.1 Galagoides demidoff
TTAAACAAATATTTTAAGCCTTTAATATCTGACAAACCTCCCCAAATCAAAAGTCTAAATTTAAGGGTTGGTGCCCATAGCACAGTAGTTGTGGCGCCAGCCACATGAACTGAGACTGACAGCTTCTGAACCTGAAAAAAACCAAAAAACAAAAAACAAATTAGACTTATTTGATTTGTTAAAAGTGTATGAGAAGTATTGTCAGATATGAAATGGTGATTAATTTTGTGTGAATTATAATTACATATATATGTTCCAATATTGTAAGACATTAGTCTGTCCTCACCTATAAAGCACTGATCTGTCCTAACGTATAAAACATTAATTTGTCCTAACATATACTGTCAGTAATAATTTTATACCTAACTTCAAACAGAACAGAAATCAGTTACACGGAACTGGGCTAGTTTGTTATGACTTTTTGTTCAAAATATTGTTAATTCTGTCTGTATTCTGTTTTCTAGAAGTCTAAAAAACTATTTTCTGTCTTTTGAGCTATCTGTAACTTTTCAAGCAATGTATGTCACTTCTGAGCAGAGTTTAAAACATGTATTTTTTCTCTCTCCTTGATTACTCCAGAATTTACAAGCCATTTGTAAATATTCTTAATTTCTAACAATACAGTTATTTGCAGAAGTTCAATAAGAATCTGTTTTGTTCTACAGGATATAATAAAGGCCTGGTTATTTTACCAAGGCTTTAACTGGAATAACATTTCCAGAGATATCCAGACTACATAAAGGGATTAAGGTTGACTTTATAAAGCCAGTAAAAAGCCCTTTGAAAAACTGGCCAGATACTCATCCATAAAATTTCCTAGCCTGTAGTGAGTAATGAAGGTGGCTTGCTTATGGGTCCAGGAATTGAAACGTGCTTGGGAACCCTAAGAGAGAGGAATTTACCCAATGCATACAGGTATCTAATGGCACAGAAGAAACCTAGTCTTGTGAAAAGCTTCAAGTCCAATAGAAATCCCATACAAAGAATTCCAGCAAAGCCAATTTGAAAGGGAGCCTAGATGGCTAATAATTAATTATTCTCACTGCAGTCTATGCAAATAATCAAACCCAGTATACTAAAGGTACTATTTATTTTAACAACTGCTTTAGTGGAAAGAAAAATTGGAGAGAGAAAAATAGTTCAAAAATGGCTATAGTCCACTTGTATTATTAAATCTCAACTTTGTTGTACTATCAACTAAAATATTATAAACTAAAGCTTTAAATAACTTATAAGCCTCAAAAACTTAAAATAAAATGTATAAACAAGAACAGAAATTAGTAAACTCTGCCAGAAAGCAAAGCTTAATTAAATACAGGCATTGCCACTGGTGTTGTTTAAAAAAACCTCTGACAATTCTCTACAATTTAGCAGGAATGCCTAAAAGAACTGAAAAGTAACAAGGAAGATCTTCAGAGATAATTAACCATGTTTTATTTAACCGTTTGTACCTATGCATCCAAAAACTTTCTCTCTAGAGAATCAAGGGAACCAAGTCTAAAATCAGAAACTGGTTGCCCTGAAACCAAGGTAAAAAGAACCTTATACCATCATCCTAACCACATACACAGTAGTGAGAAGATGAAAAGAATCCTCACCTGGAGTCATGACAACTGGCTAAATAAAACTTCACTGCCCCTTGGCTTTTAAGACAGTCAACATGCCCTGCTCCAGCAACATACTGGAAGCTGGCTGGTCAATGCACAGCGGAAGCCTGAGGAAACTCCTTGAGGGACGTACCTTAATTAAACTTTGAACTTTAAGGTAAGGGGGGGAGGGAGAATGTCACACACACAAAAAAATTAGCCCACTACCATGGTACTAAGACCCGAGGAGGGACCATGTACCAACCCATTAGCCCAGATTCCACTTCTGCCCTAAATCCCCCAGGAGTAAGACCCCTTTCTTCAGATAAATTAAAGATTTAATTTCCCAAGAAGACCAGTTAGGAATGTTGTAAGCTCCTGTTCCCCCCGGGTCCTCCTGCCTTCTCCTGCTCCCCTGTTCCTCCACCCTATAGGCCTTGTCAGCCACGTTCCCATGCTGTCCAGAATTCAAAGAGGCGTGGAAAATCCCAAGTTTCACAAAACCCTCAAGTTCTCAGTAGGTGAACAATGGTAGAAAACTCACTGAGGGTTGCTCAGTAGATGAACAATGATGGAAAACTCACTGAGGCTTGATTAATTACTGTTGTATAACCATAACCATTGTGATTTGAGATGTATCCATTAACAACCAAGCTGTAACCCTGCCAATGGCAATGTTCCTCATCCCCCCCTGCTTGCTTAAGCTATGCAGAGAAAAAAAGGTATAAAAGACAAAACCCCCAGAACTTCAGGGCCACTTGTCTCAGAAGAATGGCCCCCTGCACAGGTGAGAATAAATCATCAATTATTTGCATCAGAGTGGGTCCGAGTTTATTTTTCCAGGTCCCCTAAGTTATTTCACACCAATTAATTATGGTTCAGATTAGCTAAACTAGTGGTATCTGTCACCATAACCAAAACACTGGGAATAACAATTACTGGCAAAAACTAGAATTACTCTGTAATTTGTCTATATTTATAGTGAATCCCACATAGACCAAACAGTTTTTTAAAAAGAGTAGGTGATCTTAGGTATATGTTGGATTGCAGAGAAAAATAAGAGCACAGAGATGATTAAATGTTACAAAGTTTTTCAAGACATTTGATGATATATCTGAAATAAAACAAACAAAATGAAAAAACCAAGAAAGGGCTATGAGACTGATAATGCCTGTAGAAGTTACAACTTTCAGATATGTGAGCCTTTATTATTATATAAAATGTATCATTATTCCATGAGATTATTTCAACAAAAAAACATAGTTAAGTGCTAAGTGATTATAGGATATATTAGTACTTAGAAAATAATTTCAATAAAAGCAAAATTAAGTACTAATAGTAGGGAACATTAGTAAAACTGGGGTTAAAGTTCTGTGAATTGTATCTCTTTATAAATACAATAGCTTTGCAAATAATTAATTTAAAAGACTACCTTCCATGAAGCTGTTTGAAAATTTAAAACAATAATATAGGAAGAAAGAGCTTCTGAATAGTTACAAGTAAAAGTCTTGATTTTTCTGCTAAAGGTTATATATTTTAATATGATCTTTTAGTTGATTTATGTAAAGCTTTGGATTTTTCATTTTCTCAAGCCTGTCACTGTAGTGATGTATGGTACATTTTAGCATCAGGTTTGCCATAAGCAATAAAGTCAGGGCCCCAAAGAAATTTTAATATATTTCCCCATTTTTAACCCAGAGCTTTCTATTATTCAGTTATTTTGTTTGGGATCCCATGTTTAGTTCACATCATTTTTATACTCATATAAATGATTTAAGATTTTAACTTAGAAGTATAATTTAAGTACATTAATTATTTAATAGAAAAGTTTAAGGGTCATATGTAAAGTGAAAATCTAAGTGATAACTTAAAATTTATATTAACAATCTCTCTAAATATTGTATTTTATATTTATATGTAAGTTTACTTACAGCATTTTTCACTAATAACAAAGGAAAAAGGATAAACAAGACAGGGCTATCATTAAATGGTATGCAACATGAAATGGAAACCCATGTCTCTGAGATTCTGTATGAAGAAAAAACATTGGTATGAAAATAATAATTAGTTGAGTTAAAAAGTTCTTATTGCAGGACTAATAGCTATTACAGAGGGTATGAAGATGAAAAAGGAGCAATCCCCCAGGCGTTTGTGACCTAGAAGAATAATAAGTCCCTAAATAAGTATAATAGAAAGCAGAGTAAATTTACTTGTCATAAGAAAGGAAGAAACAGTGTTATGACAGTTCGTTTCATGTGACTAAATGTGTGGGTACTGAGTTCAATCTTGCATGTGGGTAGGATACAAACAATTAAAAAAAGAGAAGAGGAAAGGACAACAGATGGGATAAAATAAGCAAAGGCAAGAGAGAAGCTGGGTCAGTATAATGAGAACAAGAGATACATGCAGGTAAGTCCTGAGAGCAAGACTGAAAAGGCCCATTGTGTCAATATGTCAGACAGCCTTCAGTTTATGGCTAATCATCTTATTCATTTAGAAAATAAGTTAGCACTATTATGAAATTTTGAACAGGAAAATAAACACCAAAAAGAAAGACAATATTAGAAACAAAACAAAACAAATGAAACAAAAACCTCAAATAGTCATAACAGGGGCAACATTTAACATATTAAGTTGTAACAATAAAGTTAAAAAAAGATGTCTAATAAAATTCCAGTGAATGAAATCAAAGAATTAAATGAAGAGATAATACATGTTCATGGATAGAGAGACTCAACATTGTCAAGATGTCTTGATATCTTCTCAACTTGATCTATAGATTGAACACAGTCCCAGTCAAAATCCCACCGAGTTATTTTGTGGATACTAAAAAACTGCTTCTGAAGTTTATATAGAAAGGCAAAAGACAGAGAATAGTCAACACAATACTGAAGAAGAAGAAGAAAGTTCAAACAATGACACTCTATAACTTCAAGACTTATCTTAAAGTTACAGTAATCAAGACTGCGGCACTGGCAAAAGAACAGACAAAGAGATCTGTGAAACAGATTAGAGAACTCAGAAAAAGACCACACAAATATTGAAAAGGACAAGGTGATAACAATGGGGAAAAGACATCTTTTCAACAAATGTGGCTGAAACAACTGGATATTTACATATATAAAAAAGAATATATCCCCAGATCTTACATCTTTTACAAAAAATTAATTCAAAACATATCATAGACCTAAGTATAAAACACAAAGCCATCACACTCCTAAAATGTAACATAGAAGAAAATCTAGATGATCTTCGGTTTGGTGATAACTTTTTCAGATATAAGAACAAAAGATGATACAGGAAGAAGTAACTGATAAAGTGGTGTTATTAAAATTAAAAACTTCTGCTCTCTGAAAGATAGTGCTAAGAGAAAAAGAAGACAAACAACAGAAAGGGAGAAAATATTTGCAGAAGACATACTTGATAAAGACCTGTTATCCAACATATACAAAGAACTCTTAAAAATCTCAATAACCAATTACAAAGCAAATAACCCAATTACAAACAGGCAAAAGACCTGCAAGAGAACCTCACAAAAGATACAAAGATGGCAAAAAAAAAAAAAAATTAAAAGATGCTCAACATTGTACGTGTTTAGGGAATTGCAAACTAACACTTATAATGAGATAAAACTTCAAACCTACTCTTACAACACTCAATGTTGTTGAGGTTGTGGAACAACAGAAACTCTCATTCATTGCTGGTAGGAAAACAAAATAGTACAGCTACTTTGGAAGATAGTAGGCAGTCTAAAATGTAAACATTCTCTTACCATATGATCCAGTAATTGTGCTCCTTGGTATTTACACAAATGAACCAAAAACTTATGTTCACAAATAACCTGCACATGGCTGTTTATAGCAGCTTTATTCTTAATTCCCCAAATGTGGAAGGAACCAAGATGTCTTTTAGTAGGTGCCTGGATAAATAGATATGTTTAAACAATGGATATTACTCAGCACCAAAAAGAAATGAGCTACTAATCCATGAAAAGAAATGGGGAAACCAAAATGCAGAGTAATGAGTGAAACAAGCCAATCTAAAAAGGCTACATACTGCACCATCTCAACTGAATGACTTTCTGGAAAAAGCAAAACTATGAACACAGTCAAAAGATCAGTGGTTACCAGGGGTTAGAAGACAGGGAAGAAGGAATAGGTGAACACAAAGAATATTTAAGGGAGTGAAACTATTCTGTATAATACAGTAATAGTGGATACATGCTACTGTGCATTTGTCAAAACCCATATAATGTACAACATCAAAAGTAAACTCTAAAGTAAACAATGGACTTAGGATTATAATGTCCCTATAGGTGCAACAAATGCACCATTATGTTGCTGAATGTTGATAGTTGGGGAAGATGTGTGAAGACAGAGAGTAGACAGAACTTTGTACTTCCTGCTCTATTTTGAACCTATAACTGTCCTAAGAAATAAAGCATTTTTAAAAATAAAAATTTGTCCAAGGTCAACACAAGTAATACTTCAAAATTACATATTTAAAACAGTTATAAAATGAGTAAGAGTTAATGACATTTTTCTTTATCACACAATAATGTTGAAACTCTTGAACCATGAATACATTCAAAACCCAAATGATAAGTCACTTTGGTGACATCCAGTAGAATAAGTCTGATTAGATAAATAAAGTGACCATCCTTTCTTTCATCAGTATTTGCAAATGCCTCTGCATCATGACATTTTTGGCAGAGATGGCAACAAGAAGGAGAGAAGGAGGAAAAGAAACTAGTATGATAAAAGAAAACAAATGTTACAGAATGAGGATTATAGGTGAAGTAAAAGGAAAAATAAGAGGTACATATAACACACAGGTCATTGGAAGGATTTGTTAGCAAAAGAGAAAGTGAATTATGAGGAAGTTGGCAGTAATAATGCATAGCCCATTGACATATTCCCAATTAAGAAATGGTCCCATTAACTTCTTCTGATTAAGGTATGTTTTTCTATGAAATATAAAAAAAATGGTAATGAGAAAAAAACTGATCATAATAATTGAGAAAACACCATGTAATTACTTTGTATAGAAATGGCAGCTCAGTGAACAAGGTAAGAAATGCTTTTCAAGAATTATGTATATAATTAGATGTTCTGTAGTTGTCAGGCACTGGGGACACCTAAAAAAAAAAAAAGAAAGAAATTGCACCAAGTTTATTCGTGTCAGTAAACACCCCACCTTAAAGAAGTAACACGGCTATTTGCAATAGCACAAATCAACCATGAAGACTACTGAAATACCAAAACAACAAGGTGATCAGTATCTACACAAATACCTGGTAGTTTTGATTTTCCATGTGTTTACAAGGCAGCAAAAATTGCAGAGACCTAGTAGTAAGGTTGAGTCTGAAAGATGTTTGGATAGTATAAGTTCATTTTCTTGAGGGTTACCAGCTTTTTGGTAAAAGGTCACCAATAGACATCACCAAGCCCAAGTCGATGACCTATTTTCAATCCTATCCATTGTCATTTTTCTGAAGGATTCACACCAGTAACTATTCTTTGTGTAAACGCTCTCTGAGATTTCTGGCATTACTATTGTTTTCTTATCTTTGTTGAATTCTTATTAATCTTCTTACTCCTTTAAATTCCCTATCATATAGTATATGCAAGTAGGGATGTGTCTCAAGACTTGAGGAACGTTTACTGAAAATACAGAAGATGTTTTCTAATTCTTTTTCTATTGCTACTCTCACCTCCTCATGTAATTTCAGCTATCACTTCTATGGTGATAAATATAAAGCAACATCTCACTCAAGGATCAGACATTTTAATGAAAGGATCTCATGTAGATCTTTATTCTATAAGACTTCTTTAAATTGAAATGCTACTGTATATTGACAATCAATACATTTTAAACAAAACTCTACATTGCACTTCAACTTTACTTTCCATTTTTGACTTGTACTTCTGTTCCTATGGATATTTTTGGAAAGGTTTTATTTCTCCTTTTCCTCTTAGGTTTGATATAATGATGATACAATTCATTCTCAAACTTCTTTCCCCTAACGCTATGTACAATAAACTAATTCTTATCTGCCAGATAATTTAATACATGGTTTTACATTATCCTGTCTTCTCACTGTTTAATGTATATATCACACCTTTCCAACTGATCTATAAACCCTTTAGAAATATAATATCCTTTGTATGATATAGAGCTCTCAAAATATAAAAATTTGTAAAATTCTTAGCTACTGATTCAGTAAAAAAATCACCAGTGCTAAAATCGACTTTCTTTATCCTGTCATTTTCTGTTATAGAATTATATATAGAGAGCATACTCAGTTTTGAAATAACACTCGTAATTTTACTTGCCTTGTCCTCCAAGTGTAATTCTAAAAAGCGTAGATAAGCCACAGGTGCAAATGCATCAGCTGAATGTATGACTACTTCGGATGAATCCCTAAAATACAAAAGTTATATATTACATTTATCTACTATATAGGTTATGGCAAATCATTCCAGCTGCTGACTAGAAAAGACCAAAAATCCTTTTCGCCAGTGTATAACATATGATTCACATGTATTTTTAAAAATCCAACATGTAATTAGGAAAACGATCAAGAATACTAACCCTTTAGGAAACAATAATGAAGCTTTTCATCTTTACTTGGACACACTGTTCAACTTTTAGAGTCACTCAAAGCTCTCCAAATAATTTTGAGACTTAAACTTCTGTTCAATTGCATTTTCACAATTTTTTTTGATATGGGAGCTTTATCTTCATTATTCTTTTCATTTTCAAGAGGTAATTCATTCAGTGTTTCACACAAAATCTCAATTATCCTTCACAAAAGAAGTTCTGGTGATGGTTTTTAAGCTTTAGATGAACTCTTCACACTGCAATATCGTTGCTATTAAAATTGATTGTCTGACATAGTAATTACCACATTCAGGTAAAATGGTATGAACTGCTTGCTGGCACCATATGGATACATGTAAATTAACTCAAGTTTTATCAAAGATACCCTGTAAAGCACAAATGAATAACTAAGATTATGTGTGAAACTCTCATAACTAATTATTTTTTATTGTTTATTGAGTGAGCAATGTTTTGCATTTCAACTGAAAATTTAAAAATAGAAATTCCTCATTTCTCTTTAATGCCTTGGGAAGTCGTTCCATTGCTTATATTAATTGATTATTAGATTTTGACCACTGTAGTACAGCAAAGCAAATCCTTACTTTGACTTTTTGCCACTAATCTAAATACATTCTTGATTCAACTCTTGTGATACAAAGTTACTCAGCAATAATAGAGATCTCAAAATATTTGGCTCTAAAATATTAAATTTTCATGAGCAAAATGTTTACTTTCTACTTGAAAGATCCAAGATTGAGGAAAAAAGTATGTTTGATGATTTAAAAAAAATTATCATTCATATGAACTTTTGCTATAAAATGTTTATCTTGTGAATGCTTAGGAAGAATAACATTGAAAGGGACTTCTATGACATTAAAGGAAAAGCAACTTAGAATATAATAGGAATAGAATCACTAAAGGGTCAAGATCCTGATGGAAAGATGTATCTTGCTTTTACAGGCCACATCTACCAAAAGACTTCTTCAGGTATGATGAGGAGGAGGCATAAAGAAGTCCAAAGGAAGCCTTCTTGCTTGCTATCAGCTGTTCCTCTGGCTTGACTCCCATGTGGTTTTTAGCCCTAGTCTTGTTTCTTCATTTTATCCAGGATTGTCTGCCCCACACCTATTTTGGCTCCTCTATTAGAGTCAAACCTTTATTCCTGTTCATGATCTTGCTCGTACCTTAAAATTTAATCCCTCTGTTCCTGATGTTGGCCTTAGAAACTGACCCTGAGCTTTAACTGTAACTAGTCTAGGCAGCTTGGTTTTGATATTCTTGACAACAGAGTTCACTAAAATTATAATTAACCTGAACCAATACTATCTCTGTAGAATGGATTTCAGAGCCTCCCTTCTCATGGCAGTTATCCCCCACAGAAACAGGATGACAGCAAATAACTTACTTAATTGATGTAATTGCTGAATTCTGAATCTAGATTGTTATCCAGAGAGAATATGTAACATTCTGAGCACTAACTGATGATGACTGCAATTTTTATGATTCTGTTAAGTCCATAATCTTTAATTGACTGGGCAACTAGACTGCAAAGGAACAGTTTTTAGTTTTACACAGTATAATGCCACTATTGTTCTTTCTTTTGTAAACTATCACCTGACACTCAACTTTCAAGATCTCTGTTTTCTGTTTGCTTCATGGATTTCTCTTTATCTTAATATTAGATAAATTTGCCAGAACTTATCTCTGCCAGGATTTCTGCCAGAATATCCTCAGATTAGCCCAGAAAATTAGGACCAATCATGAAAGCAAAAAGACCTTCCAGTTGGTTGTCCCTTTCTCCTTCCCCTATTAATATGAGTAATCAGAGTGATGGTTACCACCTCTCATACTGTTGAGGCTTTTCCACAGCCACAAATTTGCTTATGTTCCCTTTCATTGATGTGTAAGGCTCACTCCTACTTACAACATCAAAAGGGCAGCTGAGTCTGGCCTGAGCCGCTCTTTCCTGATAAGAGGCTCCTGCGATGTGGGGTCAGGCCCTACTTCTCACCTCAAAAGAAAAATAAAACTGGTATTCTCTCTTGAAACTCAGCCATGGTCTCTGTTCCCACTTCTCCCATAAAAAGACAATTGCGGTAGCTAGGGGCTGAGGCACTGCTTACCTCTCTTGTTCAAACATATGGTTTCTGTATTCATTAAAATGTACACAGATATTGCCTATGGATTCACACTTATCCTTGCAGACATCTCAAATGTTATTTCCTTTCCCTCATTATTAATGTGTACAAAGAAGTCAGGTCTTAATGTTGAAAATATTGAAGCTGTCCATTCAATAAAGTATCATTCTGAGAATCTTTTCCCAGAAGCCTGAGAGTTTAGAAAAAGCAGATAAAGTGCTCTCTTAGCATACCGGCAGAGCAACATAAATTAGAGCATGGGTAATAATGTAACAAACTGAAGAAAGTTCCTGTTTTTCACTATACTAATTTTAAGAATTTATGGCAAAGAAATCACAGTACCCATCATGAACTGAATTCATTTAAAAACAAAGTTTATATGTAAAAATAACTCCAAATAAGTAAAGAGAAATGTTTAGTATTATCATTCTAGGTTGTTAAAGCCAAGAAAAAGGAAAAAGAGGATGGAGTTAATGGAACCCACAGGCTACTGATGTGGGAGTTTATCAAATGTAGCTGTAATGAAAGATAAATAATACAGGCAATTCACACTTCATGAAAGGATAAAAGTGTCAGTGTGTAGGTACCAGTTTTACTGCAGGCCATAATCAGCAAGTAAACGAAAGTGCAATGTCTAAAAAGTTTATAGCCTTCCACGAAGGCCTCGTCTTGTCAGGTATTGATTTAAGTATTCAGACGACTTCACTGGTATTAAACAAATCGAGTGTTTGTGAACTTAGAGGACATGTTCTATTTCTCCCAACAAAAGTTGCCTCAAGCTTAATGCTAAGTTGCTTCCATCGCTTAAATTTAATGCAAGGGAAGAAAATGCTGAAATGATATCTTACACAATTATTTTCTTCTTAAACAGAGGGCAATCCAAAGTGAATGTTTCATATTCTCCACCTTCTCCACAAACATGGACTCCATACTTCTTAGAAAGCTGAAAACAGGAAAAAACAAAACAGGAAAAGGAAACAAAATTAAACAGGAAAAAGTTCACATATATTATTTCGTTCTGAAATATTCACACAAGAATTTTAATTCTAAAATAGTTTGTAAGCTACAAGAAAATAATTACATTTCTGCTTAAAAATTATTAGAAATCCTAATGTTATTATAAGGCACAGGATTTCTAATAATTTCAAAATTCTTAGCCAAAAAGGGTGTGAGAGACCAACATTTCTGTGTATAATAACAAAACTTAAAGGCTACTATAAATTTTAGGAATGATACTGGCTGTGGATTCAAAGGTAGGCTAAGTCATTACGTAGTAAATAAGAATATATGCAGCAAACTGGGCTACTCCTATCTTTTGATCTTTATGTGGAAAGGAAAAATACATTGTAATTAGAGAATTTCTCAGGCACACAGAGACAGCAGTCTAAGGCCTTCTCTTAGGTCTATGAATAGAAAGAAGTTTTATTAGTAAAGTTCCAAGGGTCCTGAGAAGTAGCGAAGTTCCAAAGCTGTAGACAAGCTTTAAAAAGATCTAACTCTAAGATAGGTTGGGTGAGCTTATAAAATTGTTTTTTAAAAAACTGAAATTAAAAAAAAAAGCATCCAAATGGGGAAAAAACCCTATTTATCTGCATTAATAATAATCCATACTATTTAGATGATCTTGATATTGAGAGTGAAAAGAATTTAATTGGCTGATACCTGGCTGGCATCAGGGCTGAAAAGCATTCTCACCAGCTGTGTCATAGATGTTCATGTGTCGAGACTTTATCACTGTGATTCTATCTCCTTCATTCTGAATGTTATAGCTTTCCCTGCTTATGGCGCCTCTTAGGCCAAACTCCTAGTCCTTATAGACCAAAGAACAGCAATATGTTTGATGTTCTGTCACTGCCAGTGCTGGGAATATGGCCTAAGTCTTCAGTTTTACCTGCATAGTTATGCATTTATTTATTTGGTGATTTTTGTGGTTGCAAGACCATTCTGAATCCATTAAATTTCAACTATCGATTATTTGCTCGTAGGGATTTAGAACATGGACCTATGTGAATTCTACTTCTCCCTCCAAAGATCAGTAGTAATGGATCAGTGAAGGACCAGTAAATGTCACTGTAAAGCCAGATGGCAAGAAAAGTAAAGGCAAGAAAATAGGGAGTGGAGCTTAGAACAAAGTAGATAAACTCTTCACCACCTGGGTCATAAGGTAGACATGATGCTGATGCAAGGTCCAATTATGAGTTGGCTCTAATCAAAGCAGAGAACAGGAATAGACCACTTAACCATATTAAGCCAAATTAAGTTACTATCTACTTTTCAATAAATAAGGGATAATTAAAGGATATCGATTTCGGGAGTTTTTCTGTTCTGCCTTTTTACTGTTTTCTGATCACCTGTTCCAACGACTTTCTACCAAGTGAATCTTCTAATAACACCTTTATGACTATGGCCAGTCTCTTCATGTGGGAGAATGTATCTTATCAATTATTAGCATACTTTTATTAGAAAACATTTTATTGAAGCTCTGCATAATTTCTGAAAACCACCACCAAAAGAAAAACTGAATTTTTTATTAAATTCAGCATGGCTTTTATCCTACAAAAGTGATTCTATTAGTCCATAGTAAAAAATAATGTAGGCTGCTATATTAAACCAAAATATTTGTATTTAAAAATTTTTGGATTAATATAAGAGTTAAAGTTAGGTTATGTTGTTTGTGCTTGTTAGGTGAAGTCCGAGCTGTCACTGAGTCCTGTACCTAGGAGGTGTGCCTGTTAGTGGGGAGCTTACTGAGCCCACCCCCTTTTCTTGAGTTTGTGTTTTGCTCTCCTGCGGGGCACACAGTTCATCTACTAGTTTCGAAATAGTAGCAAGTACATGGGATGCTTGCTTTTCCATTTTTGAGATGTTTTACTAAGGAGAATGTTCTTCAAATTCGTCCATGTAAATACAAAACATTTAAAGTCCTCAAAGCTGAATAGTATTCCATGGTAGACCACAGTTTATTAATTCATTCATGGGCTGATGGGCACTTGGGTTGTTCCTACATCTTTGCAGTCATGAATTGAGCTGCTATAAATATTTGTGAGCTGCTATAAATATTTGAGTGTAAATGTCCTTAGGAAATGATTTTTTTTCCCCTATGGGTAGATACCTAGTAATGGAATTGCAGGATCAAATGGAAGGTCTACTTTTAGCTCCTTGAAGATTCTTTATAATTAGTGAAAGAGTGTTCTCTCTGCACCCACGCCAGCATCTGCAGCTTTAGGACTTTGTGAGCTGTTCTCACTGGATTAGGTAGTATTTCAAGGTGGTTTTTATTTGCATTGCTCTGATAATTATG
>CAUYQV010078017.1:0-35852 GCA_963574575.1 Galagoides demidoff
TGAGACAGAGCCTCAAGCTATCCACCTGGGTAAAGTGCCATGGCATCATAGCTCATAGCAACCTCCAACTCCTGGGCTCAAGGGCTCAAGCGAGTCTCCTGCCTCAGCCTCCCAAGCAGCTGGGACCACAGGCGCCCGCCATAATGCCCGGCCATTTTTTGTTGCAGCCATCATTGTTGTTTGGTGGGCCCAGGATGGGGCTTCGAACCCGCCACTTCAGGTGTATGAGGCTGGCACCCCAGCCGCTTGAGCCACAGGCGCCGAGCCAGTTTTATCCCTCTTGGCCTCTGAGGCCTCTAACAGTGTTTACCTCTCAACATTATAATTATTATAGTCATCTTTCCCTGTGATTCCTTGTCTCTTCTGATTGTACCTTCTTGTCTTCTTACTTGTGTTTTTTTACCCTTATTCTCCCTAAATTAGGTCATTTTCCAGAGCATAATCCTCAGTTCTGCATTAACTCATTTAACTTTTCTCCTTTGTGAACTTATTCCTGGACAAAGCTTTAAGCGTTCCTTCTAAGAAGATGACTCTCAGATACAATTTAACACTCCAAACTACTCTCTTGAATTCCAATCCCAAATGTTAAAATTTCTGAGGGATATGAATATATAACTATCAATCCCCACAAAGGGATCCAAAGTTTAAGTTAGTGTGCATAAAATTAAATGAATTAATTATCTTACTCTAAGATTTTACACCCTCATAGATTATTTTTGTTAATGTCATGACCACATTTTAAAACCAACTGCCTTGAAGAATTAGAACAATTTTGATTCACTTATCTATCCTCCAACTTTATTCAAAAGTTTTTGAATTGGCAAATTCAAAACATTGTCATCTCCATTCTCATTAATACTTACCAATTTTAGGATTTTGTCAGTTTATTTCAGAGTTACTAAAAGTGAATTAAGAACCTGCTACTTTCAGCCTTAATTGACCATCCATGATGGTACTATGTTAGTCTCTCAAAAAGAAATCTGCATTTATTGTGTGATTCCTTAATGGAAAGTGAAAAAAATGTCTCTCTATCATCTATGAGACAAAGTCAAAACCTTAGTCTCTCACTTGAAATTCTTCAAAATTTGATGATGACTGACATTTACAAGTTTTATTTTTTGTTCCTTTGCATATAATCTCAAACTACAGACACTACAAATATGACTTATATGTCCATGATGTTGTCACAGGCATTACTCTCTAGAATTCTTCACCTTCTCTCAATTCATACTCCATTGACCCTGTCAGATTCAACCTTTTCTTTGAAACCTATTCCAGCAGACTTGGCCATCAGCCCACAAGCACGTTTGCCTCTACTATGTACTGACATTACTGATCTTCTGCCAGATTCCTCTGATCTTTTAATTTGTGTGGCTACCAAGGAAATTAACATAGAACATCATCAGCACAACTCAACAAATTGTTCTTTCATAGAACCCTAACACACATCTTCTGAAACTGGTGCCTTAGTTGTGTGTCTTCACAACTGAAACCTTTAGTACAAGTGTTTGTTTGGAATTGATCCTAGAGAAAAATCAGTAGGATATACCAATAGTGATAAAGCAGGAGCCAGGAAGTTTGCATCTCTGGGTAAGTTATTGCTGTGGAGAAATGAGGCTCAGGTCCTCTGGGGGACTCTAGGAGACAGAATAGAACATGCTGAGTTATTCCACCCAAGGTACAAGTTGGAGTATTTAAACTTCGTGTTAGCTGAGGGCTACTCCTAGAAGCATTAACTCCTTGGCACTTCTGGCCTGTTCTACATATAGTCCATAGAAAGTTCTCAGCTTGAATGTCCCAGGATACTATTGACATGCTTTAGGAAAGAATTTGCCAAGAAGGTATGAGTATTAATAGAGATGGCATCTGTTATTAGAAAAATGATCCCCTGAATGCCCTTATAGCCTCCATAGAATTTAAGATACTAAAATTTTCCTCTTGTGTGATTGAGAGCAAGGGCTCAAAAACATTGGTTGACCTGGCCTAACTTTATAAACATTGAAGACTTGAAAAAGCAATGCACAAAAGGAGATACTGGAACGGCCAGTAGACACAAGAAAAGATGTTCAAATCATTAGTCATCCGGGAAACATAACATAGAGCTACAATAATATACCAGTTTATACTCACAAAAATGGTAACAAAAATTAAAAAGACTGAGGCAGTGCCTATGGCTCAAAGGAGTAGTGCGCTGGCCCCATATGCCAGAGGTGGCAGGTTCAAACCCAGCCCTAGTCAAAAACTGAATAAATAAATAAATAAATAAATATTTTAAAAAATCTTAAAATACTGACAAATAAATGTTGATGAGTTATTGTGGACCTGGAATGCTCATGTATTGTCAGTGGCTGGGTAAAATGGCAGAGCTACTTTGAAGAACTGTTAGGCAGCTTTTTATAAAATTAAATATACTTCTACCTTATGACCCAACAAATCTACCCCTGTTATTTACCCAAAAGAAAATATATGTATACAAAAGCACTTTCTAAGAATGTAAATAGCAGCCTTATTAATAATAAGGCTGAAAGTGACCCACTAGCAACAAGAAAATGAGTTTCAAAAATTGAAGCTTATCCATGTAATGAAACACTATTCAGCTATCAAAAATAAACTTCTGATATGCACGACAGCATGGATAAGCCTCAAAACCATGCCTAATAAAAGAATATTATTAGGAGGTCCAAGATGAGGAAAGCACTTATAGTAATAGAAATCAGAAAGTGAGTTGGACACAGTGGCTCATGCCTATAATCCTAACACTCTGGAAGGCCTCTAACCAGGGAGGATCACTTAAAACCAGGAGTTTGAGGCCAGGCTGAGCGAGAACAAGAGCAGACTGCCAAGCCTGGTGGCATGTACCTGTAGTCCCAATTACTTGGGATGCTAAAGCAGGAGAATTGCTTGAGCCCAGCTGTTCGAGGTTGCAGTGAGCATTCTTGCCCAGCTGCAGAATGAAATGCTATCTCAAAAATAAATAAATAAACAAACAAACAAACAAATAAAAGTGGTTGCTGGGGGAGTTGGGGAGAAATTATTAGAAAAAAGAATAAGGTAATTTACTAGGGTGAGGGAAATGTTTGCTATCTTGCTCTTGGGGTAATCAGTATAAGAATGAGTATATTTGCCAAAACTGATCAAATTGAACACTTGAGATTTGTGTGTTTTATTATGTCTTAATTATATTTCAATCAAAGAAAAATATAATGCTTTTGCAAAAGGCTGACTCTGCATTTTCCATGATAACCAAGGTAGAGCTTACTGATCCAAAAAAATTCTAATTTTCTAGATTCCATAATTGGTTAATCTGAGTTCTACTATCTTTCCTCTCCTTGGCACGCCCTCTGAGAGCAATGCCAGGGAGCATCTAAGTGCCAAAAGGCAGACAGCCAGAGAGAAGAGCAAAGAGTCTAGATAAAGAGCCTCTGAATAACTAAGAGCTGGCAGCAGCAGCCGGTGTCTGCCAACAGATCAGAGGTCAAGGCTGTTGGAGCAAGAAGAAATGGAGCACAGCACAAAAGAAGGGCCCTCATACATGCTTCCAGAAATTACTGAGCTCCAGGGAACACTTGCTATTCTATCTACTCAGTCAGCACTAGCAAACAAAAGAAAGAAAGGGAGGGGCTGAGAGAAGCTGCACTAAGAAAAAAATACAATGAGAAAGCAGGATAATCAACACTATAAAATTTCTAGGAGCAACGGAATGAGCGCTACAGGGAAATAATAAGTGCTAACATTTCCATGCAACCTACTACCTATCACACTTTTTCAAGAGCTTTATATTTACAATGTAGTGACTCATGTATTCCTCATAACAATATTAAGAGGCAGTTACTATGATTATCTGCAATTTACAGGTAAGAAAACTGAGGCAGAAAGAAATGAGGTAACTTAAAAATTTAAGGTCAAGTAACTATGAAAAAGCTAAGTTGGAAATTCAAACCCAGGTTGGGACTATAGAATCTATGTGCTAACAGATATGTATATTCCCTATATAGGCAACCACTGGGTTATGAACAAGATGGGTTCTATATGTTTGTCTTTTTTTTTTTTTTTTGCAGTTTTTTTGGCCAGGGCTGGGTTTGAACCTGCCACATCTGGCATATGGGGCTAGTGCCCTACTCCTTTGAGCCATAGGCACCTCCATTTATAGGTTTATTTTGAAGTTGAATGTCTATGTAAGTTGGAATAGATACTTTTAACTATTACCTATAATAGCTTCTGTGTATAAGTGTGAATCATATGTCAGTCAGATGTGTGTCAACTCAGAGACTGACTATAATAGCCACCATTTTTACGTAGGAGTTTTATATAAGTCCAATGTTTGTAACTTGAGGACTGCCTGTACTGCAGTCTTAGTTTGGGTTCTTCCTAAAGCAGACTAAGACAAGAATTAGGAAGAATTGTTTTTGTTTTTATTTGTTTGTTTGAAGAGGAAGCTGGGACACTGACTCTCCAAAAGCAAGCAGGAGAAAAGAAATAGACTGGGTAGGAAAATAAAGAATCAATATAAACATGTGTTATTGAGATGTAGGATCTAAAGTAACAGTACTAGATTCTTCGGAGACCTATGGGAAGTGTTCAAAATGCCATATAGTATTGTCCACTAAAGGATAAGTGCTGTAGCATTTACACTGGGAAAGGGTTGCCCTCAAGGAAATCATCAGCATTAGTATTCCAAGCTGTGTTTGGGCATGGAAGGATGAGGTCTCTTAGCCTCAAGAAGGCCCTGGGCAAAAAATGGAAAGGCAAACAGGCGAAATAAGATAGTCAAGTGCTGGGTGAATTACAACTGTCCTTCAAAGCTGCAGAGGAAATCAGAAATGAGCCAGGAATGAACATGTGAAAAGGTGATGCATTTGGTACAACCACCTCCCTGAGAATAATAAGTGCAATGGTGGAAATCATTATGTCAGTATGAACTGCATACATGCTTATATGTCCAGGAAAGTCTAATGATGTAGGTGTTATAATTCACTTGTTACTGATGAAGAAACTGGGACATTGAGGGTTAGGCAGCCTTCCTAAGGACATACCACTAGTAAGAGTACAAAGCTAAGAATTAAAGGTTCACAGGATACAGACATTGGTTGATTATGTGATTAAAAATTTTTATCCCTAATTAATAAAGCTCAGGAATGAGCCAAATGCTCCACTCTGATTGATTAAGATAAATCATTATTTTTTTCTTCTTCTCTTCTTTTTCCCTTCTTGCTCTTTATGCTTCTATTACTTTTGGCCTTATACCAAAGGACCACCTGAACACATAAGCTCTGAAACAAGATAATTTAAAGTCATGGAAGAAGCCAAGTACCCATCAATCCATGAATGGATCAATAAACTGTGGTATATGTACACCATGGAATGCTATATAGCCATAAAGAAAGATGGAGCCTTTACGTACTTAATGTTTACATGGATGGAGCTGGAAAATGTTCTTCTTAGCAAAGTATCACAAGAATGGAAGAAAAGTATCCAATGTATACAGACCTATTATGAAACTAATATTATGGCTTTCATATGAAAGCTATAACCTAATTATAGCCTAAGAATATGGGGAGGGGGGAGGGGGTAAGGAAAGTGGGATGGGTGAAGGGAGGGTGATTAGAGGTATCACTTCTATGGTTTTTCTTACAAGGGTACAAGTGAATCTTTCTAAGAGTAGAATATATTCATCTTAACAATAACTAAGAAAATGACATAGAGGCTATGTTAACCAGTTTGATGAAAATATTTCAAATTGTATATGAAAACACCACACTGTACCCCATTATTGCATTAATGTACACCACTATCATTTAATAAAAGAACAAAAAATATAATTTAAAGTCCAGGAGGTAGTAAAAAGGAAAATGAAGGTAAAGAAAGTGAACAAAAAAATCACACACACACGAGGAGGAACCAACAGAAAAATTCTGGCAACATGAAAAACTAAAACAGAGCAACCCCCTGAAGGGACCATGAAGCACTTACTGGAGAGGATTCCATCTATAAAGAATTTGCAGAAGTGACAGAAAGGGAATTTAAAATATAGATGGCAAAACAAAAAAGGAAATTGACAAGAAAGTGGAAAAATAGAACCTAAAAATGGGTGAATGATATGAAGAATATAGAAAAGATATGGCAGAGCTTAAGGAATCAATCAGGGAACTTAAAGACTCAGTAAAAAAAATATCAATAACACATAAGACCATGGGGAAGAAGGAATCTCAGAGCTATAAGTTAAAGCTCATGAACTAACCTAGGCAGTTAAAGAAGCAGAAAAGAAGAGAGAGAATGCAGAACATTTGCTAAGAGTATTTTGGGACATCATGAAGCATTCAAACATACAAATTATAGGTACCTCTGAAGGAGAAGAAGAATGCCCCCAAAATGGAAGCCCTACTAGAGGTTATCATAAATGTAAGTTTCCTGAGTTTCACTGAAGATTCCAAAACACTACGTTTAGAGGGATAGTGAAACCTGGGACATCTCAACACAAACAGAGAATCTCTGAGACACATTACAATGAACTTGTTACAAAGTCAAGATGGAAAAGAAAATTCTGCAGGCAGCAAGGAGTAACCTCCATTGACTGATAGGGGCAGATCCAAAAGCGTGACAATGGACTTTTTAGCTGAAACTTTTCAAGTCAGAAAAGAATAGTCATCTGCCTTAACCCTCTTAAACAAAACAATTGTCAGCCCAGAATTCTGTAGCCTGCTGAACTAAGCTTCCAAACTGATGGAAATATCAAATATTTTTAATTTTTTAATTTGTATTGCTTGGGATTCATTGAGGGTACAAAGAATTAGGTTACACTGATTGCATTTTCTTAATAAAGTCCCTCTAATAATTGTGTATGTCCCCCAAGAGGTGTGCCATACACTGTGACCTCATCTCCTCTCTCCTCCCCCTCCCCCTTCTAAATCTTTTATTGATATACAAACACTGAGGAAATTCATTATAACAAGACCAGCTCTATAGGAAATACTTAAATGTATTCTCCACACTAAACATCACAATGGACCACCAGCAAAGTAAACACCAACAAATGAAAAAAATAAGACCTAGTTTCCACAATGCTGGAAAGAATAAAACTAAACAATGGACTCTCACAAAATAAGATGAATAGAACTCCACAATCCTTTCAATAAATGTTAATGGCTTGAATGCTTACTGAAGAGACATAGGCTGACCAACTGGATATAAATATTGGATAAAAAAAGCACAAGTCATTCATGTGATGTCCTCAGGAAACACCTCTCTTTGAAGGACAAATGGAGAGTTATGGGGAAAAGTATTTCAGGTAAATAGAAATCAGAAGAAAGGAAAGGTCACAATCTTATTTTATTTATCGGTGGATTTAAAACAACTAAAGTTTTGGGGGTTTTTTTGTTGTTATTGTTTGTTTGTTTTTTTGAGAGTCTCACTTTATTGCCCTCTGTTGAATGCCATGGCATCACAGCTCACAGCAACCTCCAACTCCTGTGCTTAGGTGATTCTCTTCCCTCAGCCTCCTGAGTAGCTGGCACTACAGGTGCCTACTAGAATGCCTGGATGTTTTTTTGCTGCAGTTTGGCCGGAGTCTGGTTCAAACCTGCCACCCTCTGTATATGGGACCAGTGCCTACCCACTGAGCCACATGTGCCACCCTAAACAACTAAAGTTGAGAAAGATAAAGATAGTCATTTCATTCTAGTCTAGGGAACAATACAACAAAAGAACATTTCAATTCTAAATATTTATGTACCCATTTAAATGCTCAAAGGCATATAAAACATATCTTAAGTCCAGATACAATAGCTCATGCCTGTAATACCAGCACTTGGGAGGCCAAGTCAGGTGGATTGCTTGAGCTCAGGAGTTCAAGACCTGTCTAAGCAGGAGCAAGACCAACATCATTTAAAATTAAAAAAAAATGGCAGGGGTATTGTTGTGGATGCCTATAGTCCCAGCTACATAGGTGGCTAATACAAGAGGATCACTTGAACCCAAGAGTTTGATGTTGCTGTGAGCTATGATGCCAGAGGGACAAAGTGAGACTCTGTCACAAAAAAATAAACAAACAAACAAAAAACCTCAGACCAGTAGACTTTGATTGATCTGACCAATATAATATGATATCCCATATGATATGGGGTCCCATTACCCCATAATAGTTAAGAACTTTGACACTCCTTTGGCAGTACTAGACACATCCTCTAATCAGAAACGAAAATAAGATACAAGGGCCTTCAATGCAGCCCTAGAACAAATGGGACTTAACAGACACAGAGAATACCATCCCCAAACTAAGGAACATATGTTCTTCTAATCGGCTTGTGGAACATACTACAAAATAGATCACATCCTAGGATACAAATCCAACCTCAACAAAATCAAAAGAATTAAAATTATAGGGCAGCACCTGTGGCTCAGAAGAGTAGAGCACTTGTCCCATATGCCAGAGGTGATGGATTCAAACCCAGCCCCGGCCAAAAAACTGCCAAAAAAAAAAAAAAGAGAAAGAATTAAATTTATACCTTGTATCTTCTCAGACCACAAGGCAATAAAGGTGGAACTCAATTCTCATTCCACACAAAGGCTGGAAATTAAACAACCTTATGCTGAATGACAGTTGGGTCAAGTAAGAGGTAAAGGAGGAAATAGTTAAATTCCTCAAACATAACAACAATGTACATACAAGTTACCAAAACCTGTGGGATACAGCAAAAGCACTCCTGAGAGGAAAACTGATTTCATTAGATGCCTATATTCAAAAAACAGAAAGAAAGCATATCAACAAACTAAGGAATCATCTTAAGAAGATGGAAAAGGAAAGGAAATTCTATATCAAACCTAGTAGAAGAAAATAAATAATCAATATTAAATCAGAAATAAATGAAATTGAAGACAAAAGAATAATTCAGAAAATTAGTAAAATTAAAAGTTGGTTCTTTGAAAACATAAAAAACAAAAACAAAAACAATAAGTCCTTGGCCAGAGTAATGGGAAACAGAAACGTAAAGTGTCTAATAACCTCAATCAGAAAGGAAAAAGAAGAAACAACAACAGATATGACAGAGAGACAAGAGATTATCTCTGACTAAGAGAAACTCTATGCCCCCAAATTTGACAATGTGTAGTAAATGGGCCAATACCCTTTCTGTAGACTTAACCAAGAAGAAATGGATCTCTTAAATAGACTTATATCAAGCACTGAGGTCAAAGAAACAATAAAGATCACTCAACATAGCTCGGTGCCTACAGCACAGTGGTTATGGCACCAGCCAGATGCACCAAGGTTGGCGGGTTCAAGCACGGCCAGGGCAGGCTAACCAACAATGACAACTGCAACAAGAAAATTCTAGAGTGTTGTGGGAGGTGCCTGTAATCCCAGCTACTTGGGAGGCTGAGGCAAGAGAATTGCTTAAGCCCAAGAGTTTGAGGTTGCTGTGAGTCGTGATGGGACAGAGCACTCTATGTAGGACAACGTACTGAAACTCTGCCTCAAATAAACCCCCCCCCCCAAAAAAATGCCCTGGACCAGATGGTTTCACACCATAATTCTATCAAACTTTTCAAAGAAGAGCTAATACCCATACCACAGAAACTATTCCAAAACAGTGAGAAAGAAGGAAACTTCTCCAACACATTCTCTAAAGCAACATCATGCTGACACCAAAACTAGGAAACGACCTATCTAAAAAGGAGAACTACAGACCAATTTCACTCATGAATATAGATGGAAGAATACTCAACAAAACCTTAGTCAATAGATTGCAGCTACGCATTAAAAACATTATACATTGCAATCAAATAGTCTTCATCCTGGGGATGCATACATAGCTGGTTTAATATATACAAATCTATAAATGTAATTCATCACATCTATAGCAGCAAAAACAAGGACCATATGATCCTCTCAATAGATGCAGAAAAAGCATTTGATAAAATTCAGCATCTTTTTCTAATAAGAACACTTAAGAATATAGGTATAGGTGGCACATTTCTTAAAATGATTGAAGCCATCTATGACAAACCCAAAGCTGCTATCACACTGAATGGAGTAAAACTGCAACTTCTCCACTTAGAATTTGTAAGTTCTAGTGACAAAGATGTCCTCTATTATCACTACTATTTAACATAGTACTGGATGGTCAAGCCAGTAAACTCAAGAAAGAGAAGAAAATAAAAGGCATTTAAATGCAGGCAGAGGAAGTCAAACTCTTGCTCTGTGCTGATGATATAATCTTATACTTTTTTTTTATTGTGTTAAGACATTTATATTCTACATTTAGAGAGATTCACATGTACCCTTATAGGATGAACCATAGGCGTGATCCCACCAATCACCCTCCCTCCACCCACCCACCTCACTTCCCTCCTCTCCCTCTCCCCTCTCCCCATGTTCCTGGGGTAAAATTGGGTTATAGCTTTCCTATGAAAGCTATAAATTAGTTTCATAGTAGGGCTGAGTATATTGGATACTTTTTCTTCCATTCTTGGGATACTTTGCTAAGATGAATATTTTCTAGCTCCATCCATGTAAACATGAAGGAGGTAAAGTCTTCATCTTTCTTAATGGCTGCATAGTATTCCATGGTGTACATATACCACAATTTATTGATCCATTCATGGATGGATGGGCTCTTGGGTTTCTTCCATGACCTAGCAATTATGAATTGGGCTGCAGTGAACATCCTGATACAAATATCTTTATTGTAGTGTGATTTTTGGTCTTTTGGATATATACCTAATAGAGGAATTATAGGATCAAATGGCAGGTCTATTTTTAGTTCTTCACCAAGACGTGGAAACAACCTAAATGCCCACCAACCCAGGAATGGATTAACAAACTGTGGTATATGTATACCATGGAATACTATTCAGCTATAAAAAAGATGGTGATTTTTCATCTTTTGCATTAACATGAATAGAGTTAAAATACTTTTTTCTTAGTAAAGTAGCACAAGAATAGAACAGCCAATGTCCAATGTACTCAACACTAATATGAAGACTATGAAGCCAGGAGATAATTTAATTCACTCACACATAGAAGAAAAACTCATTTCAAATCAAGTTGGGAGGAGGATGAACATGAGATAAGAGAGAGGGGAAGATGGTTGACTGATGTGCTCCCACTTTATGGGCACTACGTAGGGTCGTTTGACATGTGTTTTCAGTGCAGGACACAACTACAAGAGGGACTTTATCTAAGAAATTCAAATACTGTGACCTGGTTTTTTGTGCCCTCACATTAACCTGAATAAAAATAAAAAGACAAAATATAGAAAGTAACACAGATGATAGAGGAAATATTTTGACTCTCTGGTTTCTTAGTTTGGGGTCCAGTTTCTTACACCACCTAGCTCTAGTACTGATTTTTGAGATCCACAATTAATTATATAGCATTGGTTTGATCATTAGGCCAGGTGTGGTGGCTCATGCCTGGACTTCTAGTTCATTGGGAAGCTGAGTCAAGAGGATCCCTTGAAGCCAGGAGTTCAAGGCCAGCCTAAATAAGAGCAAGACCCCCACCATTTCTATGAAAAACAGAAAAATAAGCTGGGCATGGTTTTGTGCTCCTGTAGTCCCAGCTACTGAGGAAGATGACCTGAGAGGTTTGCGTAAGCTGGAGAATTTGAAGTTGCTCTGAGTTGTGATGACACCACTATACTCCAGCCAAGGGGGTAAAAGAACAAGAACGTGTCAAGAAAGAAAGAGAGAGAGAAAGATCATATATTTTATCAATTTAAATATATATTGTATATAACATATATTGAATATAATATACAGTATATATGTATACAGCAGAAAGAACCCGAGATAACCCGAATGGAGAGAGAAATCAAGGACTTTCTGGTTCCGATAAGAACTGTGAGATGTTTCACAGTAATCCTGTTTATGGTTTCACTGACTCTCACTTTGTCTTCACTCATTTGACTAGATTTCCATTCCCAGCATCTGAATGGTCACTTTGGGGGGCAATGGCATACATCCCCTTCATTCAGGTACCTTCACATTCCACTGTAAAATACATTGACTGTCCCTCGTCTTAGGCTTTTTGAATCATCATTTCCAGCTCATCGTAGGGATTCAGTGACCCTCCACTAAAGATTTTTAAGTTGTTTCCATTCTTCGTATAAGTAAAGACTAAAAATATGAACCAAACATTGCATATAAATGACATTGTGAATCAAACAGTATAAAGCACAAGGTGTATGTGAGAAAGGCTGTCCTTTGGGTCATTAACAATTTATTTAGAAATATGTATATCCACCATCTATTCCTAAAAACATGTTGTTGTAAGCGGTATCAACACATGTTTTCTGAGTGTTTGTTCTTCTTTTCCCCTTTATTAGTTTTACTTTCAGCAGCACTCATTATGAACATCATGTCATGGGAGATTAGACAGTGTTTATAAACACACATATGTGTGTTTGCACATACATATACACCTACGCACATACATACACACACTTACACAACGGTTTTTTTTTTTTTTTTTTTTTTTGGTAAGTTCCCACAATGGAATTTCTGGTAAGCAAATGTCAACATAAAGTTCACAGAGAGGCTAAATAACTTCCTGTATGTGTTTATTTCCCGTACTGCCTGTGAGGAAGTCTAAAAGGAACAGTTTCTACCCATCAGCTCTCAGACTTTGAATAGGTTTTTCAAAGTTACCTCCCCACCCTGTGCCCCAAGCAAAGGATTCCTGCTGTGTGGTTTCTAAAGATTTCACTGACAACTGGCTGAATACAGAGCCTGAATGGACAGTAAAACCCACACCAAACCTCTCTTTGCACCCTGTGTGGGACAAGTGGTTACTTTGTTCATTTACAAAGACCTAAAAGAGAGAGAGAGACAAACTGCCCCTATGGTATGAGAAGTTTCTTTCAAATAAATCCTTTTAAAGGGATCTAAATCATGACACTCAAAAGGAAGTAGGCTGCACAAGAAAATGAGTAGAACTTTTAAGTTCTTCTCATACCCCAGGACCCCAGAGGAATAGAAAATATGTCTTCTTCTTCTTCTTCTTCTTCTTCTTCTTTTTTTTTTTTTTACATTATCTTTTGAAACATTCCTCAAAGATGAGCTTCTTGCTTGGTCTTAGCAGATTTGCTTCTCTGAGGAAAGTGAGGCTTTTATGGTATTGTTATTGTTGCTCTCCTGAACTGGGGATTGCTTTATTTTTCCAACATCTCTTGTTTTATGACTTGTAAACATAAAGTATCTGAGTGAGCTTTGCTTGCCACAGACCCTTTTTTATGAAATAATCATAAAACATGGTGTTTTATGATGCTTAATTTTATTGTTCTTGTCAAGCTTCAAATTTTCCAAGGGTAGAATGTGATAGAACATTCTGTATGCTCCAGGAGACATGGTGTAACCCCCTGCCAACCATGCTGTGCTTACACATCTCCCACAGAAGACCATCCCCAAACCAACAATTTATACCAGGGGACTCTCCCCACAAATTTGACTGCACTGGGAATCTCTCAGTCCATCCTGACGGACCAGATGCTCTCCACCAGAAACTGGGAACCATCACTCAGTGCCTACTAATCCTCTATTAGGAGAATAAGATGAAGCTCTGTCTACTATTAAGTATTAATTATTACAATGACCCATACTACTTTGGAGATCTGGAAAAGGGTTCTGGCATCAATGTGAATGGAGAAGCATTTTCAAATAAATACAGGACTCAGACGGGAAATGACTGGGTATACATGAGGGGAATGAAAATAATGTTGGACCTAAAGTCTACACATCAATTTGGCCATACCTATTTTGACCTAATGATTTTGATTCAGTCACTCCATAATTCCGCACACTTCTCTGCTCTGAAATTCCTGGATCACTGGGCAATAAAGGATGTGAAAGTATCTGGTACATAGATGGTATTCCATAAAAATGTGTTTCAAAAGAGAAACAGTGGAGAAAAGTGGCTCAGAGCAGATTCTGAGGGACGATCACTGCAATCAAAATGGGATCTCTTCACCTCCCAGCTTTATAACTTTGCTAAAAAGTCCCTTACCCTTCTTGTGCTTCAGTTTCATTATCTGTGAAGTTGAACTAAGGAAAGAATATGCTTCATAAGTTTGTCATTAGGAAGAAATAAGTTAATGAAACATTTAATTGCATGTGTCACACTCATTAAATGTTACTAATAACTCTTATTGAATTGAAAAGCTACTTTTTATTTTTTTTATTCATTTTTTTGTGTGTGTAGAGACAGAGTCTCACTTTAGAGTGCTATAGTATCACAGCTCACAGCACCCTCCAACTCCTGGTCCTTAGGCGATTCTCTTGCCTCAGCCTTCTAAGTAGCTGGGACTACAGGCACCCACCACCATGCCTGGCTATTTTTTTGTTGCAGTTTGGCCAGGGCTGGGTTTGAACCCACTACCTTTGGCATATAGGACTGGCACCCTACTCACTGAGCCACAGGCAATGCCCAAAGCTACTTTTTATTTTTAAAACAATAAAAAAACCATAACCTTGCTTAGGGACAGAAATTTGTGAAAGCCTTCTTTACTCCCCTCCTTCCTTCATTTTTTTCTCCTTCTTTCACCTCTCCTCTCCTTTCCTTCCTTCCTTCTTCTCTTTCCTTCTAAATGAAAGAAGAAATCAACTTAGCACAGGCTAATTTCTTTATATTTGAGTAATTGATTCCAATTCTTAGTTTTCTTTTCTACAGTTAAAGTCACTTTACAGCCAATTCCTGGCTCAGTGCACATTCAATGAGCCCAAGCACACAACTGCTCCCGCATAAGCATGTTGGAAGTTAAAGTCACATAGAATATCCCTGGAGGACAGTCCCACAGCCCCAAAGTGACTGCGACTGAAATGGGCTGATTCCCCAAAACGAAATTAGCCTATAAAAATGACAATAAGATGAATGGGAAATGATTCCTTTAATAGCTTAACATCAAGAGGTAAGCTAGTTTATCTATTTAAGAGGAATTTCAATGCTACATCATGAAAGATGCTGGGATAGAAGTTAATAATCTTATCTCTGCACCTAGTCCCATGTGTAGTACACCACATGCCACATGAATCATCCATCTATTCATTCATTACACACATATTTAATGAGAGCCTACAATGGGCCAGGTGCTGTGTATAGGCTTGACCAAAACCATAAGAAAGAAAGGCAGAGAAATTGCCTTTATAGAGATTATTAGCAAGGGAGGCAGATATTGTATTTATATAAAAATAGTGATATTTTTGAATATTTCTGTAGAAGGCTCTATGCTGGACAATTAGAAGTCACCAGTAACTAAAACCATACAAATGATTGGAGTTGAGAAGGCAGAAAGTTCAAGGCTATCACCAAACTCATTAGTATAAGCTTAAAGTGATGAGATAATTCAATTAAGCCCAGCATCCAAAAGATTAATTCCATTGACCAAAGACATAAGGATTGGCTTATTAGTGGAAAATTCTATAAAATTACTGTTTCCATGCTGCAAAGGATGACAAAGTACCACGAGTAGTTTGCCCTTGGCAAGCGCATTCTAATATTAGCAGCTCTTATTGAATTCCTACTTCAAAGGGCAGAGATGACTGGGAGCTTTCCTTCTAAAGCACAAAATATACTCTCTGCCAGCCATAAAAATTATTAACTACTGAACAACCGTTTGGGGTATCAAAGAAGTAAGATAGAGTAACAAACAAATCTTAGTAACAAATGATAACACCCAAGAAGTATCCTATCTACCACACTTCAGTTGCATCCTTTCCACACATCCTCTTCAAGAAGTCTTATCAGAAATTGTGTTTCTCCAACATTGTAATGGTTTATACTGTAGAATGTTATCCTACATTTACATATTACTTTATCAGGTAATTAAATAATAGGTAATTTTTTTTTTATCAACTTGCTATGTGTAAGGCACTGAGCAGAACATACAAGTGAGTGACAGAATATACCTTTCATCTACTGGAATATATCAATAAATATTCAGTAAATACTTTTTGAAGGAATTCGTTCTGGTTGCCCGTTACTAACCAATTTTACCAATTTTCAAATGTTCTACTAGAATATGAGCTATTTTGTAAAATATTGCCCAAATTCTAGCTGTTTAGCAGATATTAATTTTTCCTCTGCCTTTATTGTCATATCACCTCAGAACTTATATCACTTTTTGGCAGGTACATCTAAGTTCAAAGGCATGAGAATATGTATTTATGGATGTATTTGTATCTTACAGTATTACATACACACATACGACTCATAATCTTTTAGAACAAATATTGGCAAAATCCTTCTGTAAAGATCTACAGTGTAAATATTTCAGGCTATGTGGACCATACAGTCACAGAAGCAACTATTCAACATTGCTGTTGTAACACAGAAGCAGTGAAAGACAACCTGTGAAAGAATGGGTATGGCTGAGTGCCAAAAATACTTCATTTACAAAACAGGCAGTAGGCTGGATTTGAACAGGCTATTGTTTGTCAAACACTATTCCAAGCTTTCAGATTTATAAATGTATCATTGTATTCTTCCCAACAACTATCACAAAGCTATGAAAACAGAATCTCCTGAAAAAAAGACTTTAAGTCAATTTATACATTTCTTTATGCACATTGCAAAAAACAACTGATGTTGAAATTCAAAGGAAAAGATCACCAAGATGGTAGGTCTGTACAACAGGATGAATAATGGTTTTGACAGGGAAAATGAAAATCGTTTCCTTACTCCTATACCCATCATTATTTTGTTCTGTACACCTACAGTGTATCCAATTGAAAATATCTCACATAAATAAAGATGAATAGGTCTAAATATAAACATAAAGTTAGAGAACTATAAGTTAGAGAAGTATATATATATTTATATTTTAGAGACAGAGTCTCACTTTGTCACCCTTAATAGAGTGCTGCGGCGTCACATCTCAGAGCAACCTCCATCTTGGGCTTAGGTGATTCTCTTGCCTCAGCCTCCTGAGTAGCTTTGAGAAGTATACTTTTGGCCATGCACCAAAACAAACAAACAAACAAAAATACTTTATATTTATTTTTAGAAGATGATGTTCCTGAAGGATCAAGTTGAAAAAAATCAGCTCGGCGCCTATGGCTCAAGTGGCTAAGGCACCAGCCCCACATACACCTAAGTTGGCGGGTTCAAATCCAGCCCGGACCAGCCAAACAACAATGACAGCTGCAACCAAAAAATAGCCGGGCTATGTGGCAGGCTCCTGTGGTCCCAGCTACTTGGGAGGCAGAGGCAGGAGACTCGCTTGAGCCCAGGAGTTGGAGATTGCTGTGAGCTGTGATGCCATAGCGCTCTACCCAGGGGGACAGCTGGAGGCTCTGTCTCAAAAAAAAAGAAAGAAAAAAATCAGAAAAATCCAGGACCTAATAAAGGGAAAGTAAATTTTGAAGTAAGGGACAAAGTAGAAACTTGGTTGGTTAATACTAGTTGGTAAATTTGGCTTTTTGGGAATCTCAGAAATTAAGCATTCTGATCATTTTTGTAAGTGTTCAGCACGTTCACCAGCCATACCTCATTGTATAGGTCTACACAAAGAATAAGTTTCTTGGGTTCTTTTTCTCTAGTGCTGCTAGCAATCCAGTTCACTCTAGAGATACCATTACAAATACGGGGAATGACGTACAGGTGTATACGTGCAAATTCATATATGTGTTTAAATATATCACATGCTATATATGTATGCATAGACATTTATGTTTTGGTGATTATAAAATAAGCAGGATTTGCCTAGCACTGTGGACGACCATTTTATTCCTCTTTTCTCTTCCTTTAGATATGATCTAGTCAGAGTTTGCTCAGGAGTCTATGCAGATTCCCAGAGAATAAGAGACTTGAGTGGGCTCTTAGAAGAGAAGAATATAAGAAAAATTTGCAATAGAAGCAGAATTTACTAAGATTATTTATATATATATATATATATATACACACACACACAGACACACACACAGACACACACATTCGACACAGACACAGTTATATTGTATCATGTTACACTGTCACCAGCCCTATAATGACTTTTTAGTTACAATGGATTGCAAATACAACAGTAGTTTCATGGGACACTGTAGCTATGTCATACAGCAATGCATTACTCATGTGCTTATAGTGATACTGCTGTAAAAAGCCTACTGCACTGTAGCAAGGCATATACAATTTAGCACATTCTATCATGTACAGTACATGATACTTCATAATAATAATAAATGACTATATTTCTGGTTTATTTACTTATTGCATTGTACTTTACCATTCTTTAGGCATATACTCCTACTTAAAAAAAAAGCCTACAAAACAGCCCCAGGTAGGGCCTTCAGGAGGTATCCCAGAGGAAGGCATTGTTATCATGGATGACAGCTCCGTGCACCTTACCCCCCTTGAAGACCTTCCAGTGGGACAAGATGTGGAGGTGGAAGACAGTGATCTTGATGATCCTGACTCTGTGTGGGCCTAAGCTAGTGTGTGTTTGTGCCTTGGTTTTTGACAAAAACATTTGCCGAAAAGGTTAAAAAGGTTTTAAAAGTACAGTAAAATAATAAAACGACTTTTAAATAAAATAGCTTGTAAAATAAAGAAAACATTTTTATACAGCTGTACAATATGTTTGTATTTTAAGCTAAGTGTTAATACAACAGAATCAAAAACTTAAACAAATTAAAAGGTTATGTAGCAAATAAGTTATAGTAATGTGTTGCCTAAGTGTACAGTGTTCACAAAGTCTGTAGGAGGTTACAACCGTGTCCCAGGCTTTCACATTCTCTCCCCACTCACTCACTGACTCAGCCTGTCCAGCAAGCTCGACTCATGGTAAGTGTCCTACGCAGGTGTATCTTTTAAAGTGTTTTATCTATGTTTTTTCTGTACCATTTTTATGCTTAGATATGTTTAGATACACAAATACTTACCATCATGTTATAATTGCCAAGAGTATTCAGTAAAGTAACATGCTGTACAGGTTTGTAGCCAAGGACAAATAAATAGGCTTTTACCACAGAGCCTAGAGTAGGCTCTATCATCCAGGTATGTGCGTGAGCACATTCCAATATACACACAACAGCAAAACTGCCTCAGGATGTCTCCGTACATAATTTTGTCACTATCTGATGCATGATTGTGTATGGCGCAGTTCATTGCACAACGTACACACGTGTGTGGAAAGGTCTATACAGAGTGAATGGCCAAGCAAGAGTGAGGGCTAGAGCGAGAGCATGCTGATCATTGCCTAGTTCATCTTCACAACAACTGTGTATGAAGTCAAGGCTGAGGGTGCTGGGCTACAGCTAGCAATTACTGCAAGTTTCAAAGGAAACTATCTCTAACCTCAGAGAAGAGCCTGTGCTCTTCAGCCCTTGCTAACCTGCCTTCTACTCAGTGGATAAATCACAGAAGCAGAAATACAAGGAACCAGAAGGCTCAGAAAACAAAACAAAACAAAAAACAAATAACTGGGAACAAATGAGAGAAAGAGACAAAACCAATTAAGGAACGGGGCCCTCAACAGCCACACTTCCTTCACTTGGGAATTTAATACATGGGGGAACAAGTGGCTATCTGTGATCAGACAGTGACATCCGGACAGATCAGCGACTTTTCAGAGGGGCTCTGGGATAACTGGTTGAGTTGTCACAGTTTTCTAATTCTTTGACTCCTCAGCAGTCCAGTTTTAGCCCCAACCTCTATAGTTTCTACTGACATAATGAGTAAAGGGGCATGAAGGGCAGTCACTCTCCTTGGGCACACAAATGGCCAATCAAAGGCAAGTCGAAGAAAGGAAACTTGCTTGAGGTTGTAAATATCAGCATGATTGATGACGGTTACATAAGTGAGGAGTTTTAGAGTAGGAATATGGGAAAAATATTCCTTCAAAAATAAACTTTTGGTTGTTTGGATATTGGAATAAAACTGATAGCCAAATTTCTGAGATGCCCTCAGCAGATGGCATCTCCATCAGCAAGGAGGGAATTTGGCAGACAAGAAACTCCAAGTGGAATTTTCAGATCTTGAAATGGGACTGAGCCCTCCAGGTAAAATATCTGAGAAATGCCTGGAAATTCAGTACGTTATTTTTAAAGTTGCTGCGTGAGGAGGAAAAATAGATGGGGATGATCTATATCTCTGTAGTCAGAAAACTGCCAATTTTGCAAAACGGTTTGCAGCCTGCATGTCAGTAACCCTTTCAGGCAGAAGCCTTGATTTGTTAAACTGATTTTGAAGACTTACTTTTTCTTCTTTTGGGGATGACTCGATACAGCAAAGTGAGTCTTGTAGCATAAAAGAAAACACATGTGACCCAATGAAAGAAGCTAATCTCATATTTCCTGTCACATCGGAAGACTCAACCTTGTAGAACATAGTCCATAAAATTAAAAATAAAAAGAATCCACAACGGTTAAAATCAGGGCATACAATATTTGTTTGCATAGTTTAAGTTTAATGTCTTTAAATTAAAAAATGGTATACCTTTACTCTGACTGAAAATATCACCAAGTACAGTGAAGGTGGATGTGTACACACGTCCTCACATTTTTATTTCCTCCAGAGGCTTCACCAAAGGAAAATACACGGTTTGTGATAATTGTTTTAAAACACTGAGCTTCCAAACTTCCTCATCCCTACCTCTATCCTATCACACATCAGTAACAACTGGGAATCTCAGCCATTCGAGGCTGTTAGTGAATATACAGATTTAATGTCCACATAGCTTTTCCTAAGTACATCTGAACTTAAATTTGCAAACAATTTCCTCTTTCCAAAATCAGGATTTTAAAATTGTCGCTTTACACAAAAAACAATTTGGAGTGACAATCGAAGTTCTCCTGGTGGTCTCCCAGGTTTGCCCTGATCTGCCTAAGCCTCCTACGCAGATCTGCCTCCACATTCACCCTCAACCACTCTTCCCAGACACACAGGCCTCTTTGTTATCTGTACCACGTATTCAGCCTACTCTTGTTTCAGATCCAGCACCTGCTCTTCCTTCATCCTGAAAAAACTCTTATCCCAGAAATCGTAACAGCTGTGCTGAAATGTCACATGCCCCAGAGGCTGCCCCACATCCCCCACATAAAGCGGTGACATGCTCTTCCTGCTCCCGCACTACCCTGTTCCTTGGTCCTGTGCGGAGCCGGAATTCTAAGATGGTCGTCCTATTCCCCAACCCTCAGTCTACTTGTCCTGCATAGTTCCCAGGACTGTGAATATGGTGGATGTTTACTCCCCTGCTTGGGTCATGTTATAAGGCACAGTTGATTTAAAGTAAGAAAAGAGGATTTTCTGAGTGGGCCTAACCTCATCATTTGGATTCTTTCAACTGGGTCTACAGGCCAGAGATAGAGGGAGTCAGCTTCCCATCAGGAGAGAGATGTTTCTGCTGGTCTTGAAGAAACCCTGTCATATTGTGGAAAGGACCACAGAAAATGGTCCACAGCAGCTTCTAAGAGCTTAGAACAGCCCCATGGTAGGTAAACAGCAAGGAAAGAGAGATCTTCCCTACAAATGCATGAAACTGAGTTCAGATGACAAAGCTCAGAAGAGGACCCTGGGCCTTTGACAGAGAGCAGCCCAGGCTGATACCTTGATTTCAGCCATGTGAGATCCTGTCAAAGAATCAGCTATATCATGTTGATGCCTGATCAAAGGAACCTGGGACACAAGAAATTTGTGTTATTTCAAGTTGCTAGGTTAGTGGTAACTTATTACACAACATTAGAAAACAAATGCAGCCTTCTTATGCTTTCCAAAGCACTTATCTCTACTCGACACATTATTTATCTACTTCTGTATTTATTTACCATTTGTCTTCCCTCCCTAGAACATATGCTCCTCGAAGGCATGGGATTTTTTTAGTTATTCTCACTATGGCCTTCCCCACTTCCTTACAGCATCTATAGTAGGTTCTTACTGAGTATTTACAGAATGAATAAAGGACACTTTACACTTGAGGAAAGTAGATTTTGCTTCACAAAAAGATAAGGTTGAATCTGTAGAGCTTGGAGACACTCAGAAAAATAAAATGGGAGGGAGACTTCTTCCTGGGAGACTGGCAATTATCCCACTGCACCTTTCATCATCTTCCCTCTCTTTTCTCACTGTCCTTGGAAAGTGCACCTTTCCCAGAAATGAGACTCACCCCTAGCTCTAGCACAGATGCTAAGAAGCAAATTCCATATTTACTGACGGGCTCGTGGAGGAGCTGATGAACAAACATGAACCCTCAACCACAAAGCAAATCAAAACTGCAATGAGACATCACCTTGCACCATTGAGACGGCTACTATACTAAAAAGAAAGTGTTAGTGAGGATGTGGAGCAGTTGGAACCCTTGCACTCTGCTGGTAAAAATAAAAACATGGTATTTTCCACAATGCAAAATAGTGCAGCAGTTCCTCAAATAATTAAAAATGGAACCACCAATATCAACCTTGAGTATAAAGTCTTGAGAGATATTTGCGCACTCACGTTTACAGCAGCACTCACTGTTCATGTAGTAAACCCTGAAGGAACCCAAATGTCCTCCAAAGGGTGAATGGATAAGAAAAATGTGCCATAAACAGTTTATGGACAAACAAAATCATCTTTTATTACTCATCAATGAAGCAGTATTCAGATGTAAAAAAGAAAAAAACATTTCTGATACATGCTACAACATGGATGAAACCTGTGAATATGATGGAAGGAGAAATAAGCCAATCACCAAAAGACCAATATGGTATGATCCCACTTTCCTGTGAGAACTTAGAGCACTCAACCTTGTCGAGACTGAAAGAATGGTGGTTTCCAAGCTCTGGGGAGGAAAAATGAGACACTATCGTTTAATGGGTATAGAATTTCTGTTTTGCAAGATAAAAAGAGTTTTGGAGATCAATGCTGGTGATGCTTGCACAATAGAACAGTACTGGATGCTGCTGAACCATAGACTGCACAGTGGTAATGATGGGAAGTTTTTATGTTCATTTTACCACAATAAAAAAAAAATTGAGGGAAAGAATGTAGCCCAATCATAATTCACTAAATAATTTTTAAAAGCCAGCAGCAAAAAAGACACTTAAAAAAGAAAAAAAAAAAAAAAAAAAGAACATCTGCCCAGGGAAGCAATACTGATAGAGAATCCAAGGATAAAAGCAATACAATGAGGAAAATGGACATTTCTTATAGATCAGGGAATAATCCACCTGAAAGATAAAACCTTAGAAACCCTAAGCATAAAATAAAGCGGAAATGATTTTTTATTTTAGAAAGAAAGATGCTAGAAGTAGACAAATTCACAGGTATAATAGAAAATTTTAACTCTCTAACAAATGGCAGAGCAAATAGGTCAAAAAAATTAGTTCTACAGAGAATTTATTTTATTTTATTTATTTATTTTATTATTTTTTTAATTAAATCATAGCTGTGTACATTAATGCAGTCATGAGGTACAGTGTGCTGGTTTAATATACAATTTGAAAGATGTTCACCAAACTGGTTAACATAGCCTTCATGGCATTTTCTTAGTTATTGTGTTAAGATATTTATATTCTATATTTAGAAAGATTCACATGTACCCTTGTAAGAAGGACTATAGGTGTGGTCCCAAAATATACTTCTTCCTTTAGTGACTAGAGATCCAGGCAGTTTTAGTCAATGAGTTACATGAGAATGCGTGTTCCATTTCCAGAGCACAGAGTGTCATAGATGTATGTACATACATATGCACAGCCATGTATGCTGTTATTAAAAAAATAATAAAATAAATAAATAGACAGGCAAATGCTCCGGACATGAGAGGGAAAACTACCAGCACATTAAATGACGCCATTCCGGAGAGCCTGCTGAAACTGAAGTCTGTTTCAGACCCAGCTATTGTCAGTTGACCTCTTATGAACATATGAACACAAATTCAAAATGACGACCTTAACCCAGATGTATTAGCTTTTCAAAACGACTAACTCTACGTATTACAACCTATTTATTGTTACTACGAGCATAACTTTGGGCAAGTCACATGATTATCGTATTGCCCAGTTTTCTCAGAACTAAATTTATTTTTTGAGCAGTGAGTGTGAGAAAGCAATGAAAGTACCCGGAACCATCCCCGGCATGAAGAACTAAGTGCACGTTAGTCTCTAGCACTGTATTTGTCAATAGTACCACATCAATAAATGAATGGAGACAGTATGTAGCACTGGGGAAACCTCAGCCAACTAGCATGGATAGAAAATACGCTCTAATTAATCCATGATATCTACCAGCAAACTAAAATAAACAGAAGAATATTATGGCTGAATATTGGAAATTATTCTATTGTATTCGGGATCTATTTATTCATCACTGAATGGAATACACTATCCAATACAACAAGAGAAGAGAAACATAAAACATAACAAAGATAAAAACATAAAAACTGTCTTTATGCCAAGACAACAAATATATTCAACTCCATGGGGATTAACTTTTAATTTATACATATCACAAGATTTCAGAAAGGTGAATAGATTCAGCATCAAATCACATAAATTAAAATTCTCCACACATCTTCACCATATCTAATTTAAAATTTTAATAGGAAAAACAATATAGTCACATGCTAACACCAAGTAGATAATTCTAAGGAATACATCTAGAATAATGTATATAATGCCATTCTAATACAAAACTAATCTACTTTGATAGCTCTTGATGAACTGGTTTTAGTAGTGACATACATGAAAATGAAAGATGCAATATAATATTCTAGCAATACTGAGAAGAAATAACAAGTAGAATTCTACCCAATATAATGTTCTTATATAAAGGGTTACTGATTTTAAAAATAGTGTGGTATTAACATAAAAGTAGACAGATTATAGTGAAAGAGGAGAGTTGGAAGAAGCTCATAGGTGCATGAGAATCAAGACTATAACACAGATGCTATTTCAATCTAATGAAAACAATTTACTGGTAGTGTTGAATAACTATTATAGAGACAGCTACCTATTTGTTTAAAAAACAATAAAAGTAGAATTCTACTCACATCCTTCAGGAAACAAAGCAAAACCCAGACAAGTTAAAGAACTGAAGGTAAAAACAAAACTAAAGGACAAAAAAAAACACAATCAAAGAAAAGTTGGAAAGTTTTTATTGTGTAACTGACCTTTATACAAATGAAATACAAAACACGAAAACCATAGAGAAAATTATTTGTAAATGAAACTACATTTACATTAGAAACTTTTATATGGAAAAAGCCTCTTTAAATGGTTCTAAAACAAAGTAATAGATGGCAAGATATAACATATAAATTAATATCATTCAGACATATTAAAATACATAATGAATCAAAGAAAACAAATAAATCCAAAATCCTAAAATAAGAAGCAAAAATGAATGAAATATCATAGAGATGGAAGAACAATGACAAATAAGTACATATATTAATAGATACAGAAAAGCCTGTTAGCAACCATGGTTTGCTAAACAAAATAACACGATGCCATTTTCTACCCCACAATAGCCAAACTCCGGGAGTTAAAATGATTGCAAACATAAGCTGAGACAGGTATTGCCACATACTGACAAAAGACTATAAAAACACTATGGCCATTTTGGAGAGCAGTTGGCAATTTATATTAAAATTGAAATATTTCATATCATAGAGCACATCATTTCCTCTTCATTATATTTTCATAAAAGAAACAATTCACCATGAACAAGGATGCACATCCAGGGATTTTCACTGAAGCACTGTTTTTAATAGCTCAGGCTACACATAATCTAAATGTCCATGAGTATAGAAAATCAAATAGCTGTCTTCCTTGGCAGACTACGTCAGCTGCCCATCCATCACCCATCCCTTTCTTCTTCCTATAACTAGAACAGTTTTGTTTCATCAATATGTGAGGTCTCAAAGTGCTATTATTACAGGTCTAATGTAGTGACAAACGTTTGCTTCCCTTTTGCTGGATGCTCACGTCCCCACCTTCCTTTGCAGCTGGTGTGGAACTGACCAAATTCCAGTGAGTAAGATGTAATGGGAAGCATGTCAGAGGATACTGGGCTTCCTGATAAAAAAGAAAGTTATTTTGTCCTGGCCTTCCTGCTCTTGCCATGGCACATGGTATGAATGGAGCCCAGAGCTTAGGTAGTGAGAAAGCATTAGAGGAAAAGCCAACATGTGAGGATGACGAACAAAAGCAAAAAGACTGATTTGCTGGCCCTGCTGAGCCACTGGCCAGCCTTCTTGTTAATGAAATGACAGGGTCTATACTGTTGGAGTCATAGGTAGAGGAGATTTGGCTACTCTGTTGCAGATGCCTGCATTACACACACTGTGCAAAATTATGTGGTGATCAAAGCGAATCAGATACATCAGTATTTACTCATACAGTATAATTTTTAAAAGCAAGCTATAAAATTATATACATACACAAGGTGCCAAAAACTTATACACATTTTAATAAAAGAAAAAACTGCATTAAAATCATAATGCTCAATATATCCTAATAACAAAAGATGAATACAGATCACATTTAACTTCTGAAATTACAAGAGGTGCTCGGAGTGGTTACCGTCAGTACCCAGACACTCTGATTATGGCAAATGAAAAGTGATACGTCTGCAACATGTCTTAAAATGCATACATATTTTTGGCACCCTGGTATATACAGATATAGATAAAGATCTGAAAGCATACACACCAACTGGTCAGTGGTGATAGTGGTGTCTAGGGAGGTGAACAAGTTGGAGGTGGATGTGCAGTTGGGGATATACATAGCATTCACTGTAATTATGAGTTCTTACATGACTAAAAGTAGGTAAATAAAAAGTTAAGTAAAATGGAATGATGTATTCAAAATAATAAAGCATTTTATTAACTTCAAAGTCTTACCAATCATTTTAAATGGTTTAAATGGTGATAAACTCTGAATAAGTCATGAATGCAGTTTTAAAAGTATCTATTTATATTTAAAGTATGTGAATGTATTGTCTATACATGGCATATGTATATATTTTCAGTATAAAATAGATTTACTTATACTAAGTAAACAAAGATACTGAGAATATCATGTCCTAACCATGTAGAAGTATATGGGAAACAGATGCTTCTACACAAAAAGGATTTATTTCTCCACATATGTTGCCATGAAAAGTCTTATGTTGTCCTGTTGTGGTGGTGAGTACATGGTAAAAAAGAAGTACAGTGGCGCCTTAATTCATAAAGGCTCTCCCACAATGGCAACCCACAATACTTTCCAGAATCTACTATAAGATAGCAGACAGTCATAGCAAAAATTATAGAAAATCGTTTAGATGTTAGATGTTGAAAACAAAACATTCACTCCCAAGATTAAAAATGAACTTAGACAGATATTAGCAGATAACATACGTGAAAATGATAGGTTTAAAAATGAGATTAAAATGAGATAGAAAGCCAATTAATGTGATAAATTGGCAAAGCCAGGCAGTAACTTTGTGAAAACACAAGAAACTTCAATTTATACAGGAATAGAATGTAGGCTCTTTCTTAAACTTCATACTTCAGATTCAAGGACTAGATGTTTATGCAACATTCAATGTATACCAGTTAGGTGACAATGATTCTGCTGGGTGCTCAGAATTAAAAAATGAAAAGGGATAAACTTTCTCAAGTAATTAGCATAAGATTGTTACAACCAAATAACAATAGAATGTTGTGAAAAGAAATTTACCAAGCAAGCTAAGTGGAGAAAGTGGCCAAGATGGGGAATAATTAATGCTGGCAAAGAAAGAAGGAAATAAAGAAAGAGATGATACAGGGCCACCTGGGCATGAGGAGAAACAGGACACGTTTAGAGAACTGAGAAAAATCAGGGCGTGATGCACATGTGAGCAAGGGGCATGAGGAGGCTGGGAAGTGGCTGGAGCCAAACTCAGAATGGCTGGTAATACGAATAAAAATGTATCATCAAATACTGAGAGGCGACTGCAGTGACATAAAGAGAATTGCATTTTGAAAATTTTAGATTCGCACGTGTCTTTGGTATGAGGGGAGTAGAGGGACCTAAAAAGTAACAATTGGAGCCATGGAGACCAGTTAAGAGCTACCGTGATAAAAGAAAGCTATTGCAAGAGTCTAAGCCAGCAGTGAAGAGAGCCTGAATTCGTGCATACATCCAGTGCTCAAAAAATATTTGGTGAATAAAATGATCTACATGCACTGCTACTAAGTTCACAGGAAGTAAGTGAAGCAGTAAAGAAAATAGAGAAGAACGGAGAGAAGAGAATAAGGAGGAGGAAGGACACACACAGAGGGGGAAGAGTCCGTCTGGGACAGCAATTCCAGTGTTCATGAAGGTTAAGAATTTGGAATTGCCCAAACTCCAACTTTTCTCAATACACATCATTTTATTTCCTGGTTGCTATATGTTCTGTTAATACTTTTTTCCATTAGTAATTCTGCTGGAAAATTTCCTTTTCTTCTTTGTAGCAGCCTGATTTCCATATGGGTACAAATTCTCTTTTTCTAGCAATTCTTCCCAGATTCGCAATCACCCTGTGTCTTCTAAAACCAATATTACTGATGCTTGATTATATGATGCATTTTATTTTTTCTAGTTATTTTATGTCTTTCCATTGCCTTCCTAATTAAAGTTATGCTTCTTAGAGGTGAGGGATCTCTAATATTTTGTAGATACTTCAGTTCCTAGCAAAGGGTTGAGTTTAGAGAAGTATCAAATGTCAGTGCCACAAGGGAGCTGAAATCATCTTAGAAAAATTTCTCATGTTATAAACGAGGAAACTCATACTCAGAAATATGAAGCTTCTTACTCTAGATCATATTGTTAGAGAAAGAACCTAGGATTTTAGTCAGTGTCAGTTGAGCACTTTTTTTTTTTTTTTGAGAGTCTACTTTGTACCAGGTCATTATTCGAGATTTTTGTTTCAAAAGGCAAGAAGACCATCAAGATTTTCAGGGCTGATTATGCTTCCAATAAGCTTCTCATTTCATTGCCAAGGCAGGCAGATAAATTTTGCAGAAGAAACTGCTAATGCATTAGGCCAACCCGAGTATCTAAATTCTGCTGAGATCCTAACTAAGATATAAGAGGGGAGATGGCTAAATAAACATGCAAGAGATACTGGACCTGAAAACTCCATCAATGTACTAATGACTAGAAGAGAGGTGCTAGATGTACCAAAGAAGGAATGGATTCTGTAAAAAGTGGTCATGAACTATCTCATGGAAAGCTCTGAAATGAAGAACAGAATACACTGGGAATCCTACAACACTCAAGGAAAGATCCTGTCTCTCCTCCCCCCGCCCCAACTCCTGAAAGCAACAGTTAAACTAATTGCAAAGAACTTCGGGTCTTGCACTCAAATTAAATATTCATAGAACTCCATTTATGTGCTGCATTTAGAAGTTAAGAGACTTTAAAAACCCTTCTGCATTTCCAATAGTCAGCTAATCCATTAGAAATGTGATACTGGCTCTAACCCACAGTAACAGAGTACCAGCCCAGGTGGCCAGCTGAGCTTGGGAGCTTTTTCAAGTGCTGCAGGCAGGGGCTTGAAGATGCTAAGTCATTCTGGCAGCAAATCTCTGCCCTTCTCACCAGTGAGGTTTATCACCAACCAGTTAAGTAAAAGGGAGGGGTATGCTAAGGAGAGTTTTATGAAGGGGGAGGGCAGTGATTCATGTGACAAAGCCACTATTTCGTTTGGTAATGACAACTGATTCATATGTGGTTTGGTTGGGGGGGGAAGATTTGGTACTCAAAGAATTTAAACATTTCTTTAAGTTGAACTTGATTATAAATGTGTTTATACTGAAAGACTGGTGGGTGCTGTATAGATAGGTGACTTTTCCCTACGTTACTGGCTTTTCATTTTGTTAGAATAGGGATCAGTAAACTTCAGGCCTCTGGACTACATGCAGCCTATTCTTGTTAATAAGGGTTTATTGCAAGGCAGCCATGTCTACTCATTTCATATTATTGAGTAGTCTCAACACAGGTAGTATGGCCTGCACAGCCAAACTATCTACTATTTGACACTTTCCAGAAAGCTTCCTGACCCCAGCTTTAGAAAAATACCAATGTTATATACAAAGTTGAAATTTTTAATTGAACTTTGCCACATGTGTCTTTACTGTACTTAAATGTATTAAACTGACACATAACCCCCCCAATCCCCATTTCTACCACCACACGCACGCACACACACGCACACACACACACACACACACGGTATTAAAAAGGTAAAATTGGTGATTCAAACTTTTTTTAATTTCAGGTTAATGTGAAGGTATAAACAACTCGGTTACAATGTTTGCCTTGGTTAGAGTCCCTCATGTAGTTGTGTTCCACACCCAAGAGTTGTGCCATATACCCTTACATTGTGCCATTAAGTGAGAGCACACCACTCCCTCTCCCTCCTTCCAACCCTCCCTCCAACCCTCCCTTCTTTGTTCCCCCTTCCCCCAACTTGTATAGAATATTTTTCTCTTAAGTGGGCATGTATTAGACTGTCCGATGGCCTCATATTAGAATTGAGTACATTGCATTTCCATTCTTGTGATACTTTACTAAGAAGAATGTGTTATAGCTGCATCCTGGTTAATACAAAACATGTAAAGTCTCCATCTTTTTTAGTGGCTGAATAGTATTCCATGGTGTACATATTCCACAGTTTATTAATCTGTTCCTGGGTTGATGGGCATTTGGGTTGTTTCCACAATTTGGCAATTGTAAGTTGAGCTGCAATAAACAAGCTGGTGCAAATGTCCTTATGATAAAATGATTTTTTTTTCTTCTGGAGAAATGCCTGGTCATGGGATTGAGGGATTAAATGGGAGTTCTAATATAAGTTCTTTGAGGGTTCTCCATACTTCTTTCCAAAGAGGCTATATTAGCTTGGAGTCCCATCAACAGTGTAAAAGTGTTCCCTTCTTTCCACTGCTATGCCAGGATCTCTAAGACTTTGATGATTCAAGATTTAAAAGAATTCAAAATTCACTGAAACGAAATTTTTACAATATGCTTTGGCTTTTCTGAACAGGCATGAATTTAAAAAAAGAGTTTTGAGTATTACAATGTAACCATAATTGAGTAACTGTGTTTTTGATCCAACTTCTTAAATTTTCTACCAGTTGTCAGCATTTTCAGAACTCACTGGTAGAAAACACTGGTAGAAACTCACTGGTAGAAATCTTGCCCCTAAGATTCCTCGAATCCACAGGCAAAGGGGCCAAAGAACTCATGGTGACAAAGAAATCACTTGGGTTAAATTTATTTGTTATATACCAGACAGGCTGATGGAATAAACATGGAAATAATCCTTTATAACCTGTCTTGCTCATCTCTGAGCATTGCATTATTTATTCACAGTAAGTCTTCCATGGCACATAAGAAATACATGGGTTGCTTCATTTATTAGTTACCTGACATGTTGTTAGCAACTAGAGTTGGAAATCAGTCAGAGCACAATTTCTTAAAAAAAGACCAAGTAAGGGAACCAGAAGAGTCAGTCCGGATGGTCACTATGCACATAATTCTTATGGCAGTTTTCAACTCAAATTTCTTTAGGGACAAGATGAAATAGAAATAGAAGTGGATCTTTTCTGGCATGGCAGAATAAAAGGGAACAAGACAGAAGGGGCAAGGCAACTAACTACATTCTCTCTAGGAAAGAAAGAAATGTTCAAGGAAATAATGTATATATATTTTTATAAAAAGTAAACATATTAAAATTTAATTTACTTTTTAAAAATGATGAACAAATACCATACATTCTACTGATCTTAAGGTTATATCTCACATTTATTTATAATCTTGGTCCTGTTTGGTGTTTATTGATCTCCTACTATGTGCTAGACACAATGTTTCTAAAGTTCTCACCTTTTACAAGTTCATAGTTTAGTAGGGGATGGAGCTATGATAAAATATTGAATATTTCGATTCAATAGATTATTTCAATATACTTAATATATATATTCTAATTATTTCAAAATAACATATTAAAAGTTAAGAACAGCTTTAAAAATTATAATCCTGACTTTAATAGTTTTGTCCAATAACTAGAAAGCAGATACACAAAATAAACAAATTAAATATATACATTAATATAATGCTTTTAGTCGGTCTTTGTTCTTAGCTTGAATATTAACAAAACCAAAAGTAAATATTTGCTGGTTCTCCAGGAACACAGTTTTCAAGAAAAGATGACTCTTGACCTTTTTTCCTAGAGGGCCTAGTGTATTAAAAGCTTCTAAAGGTAAAAAAAAAAAGGTGGCACCTGTGGCTCAAAGGAGTAGGGCACCGGCGCCATTATGCCGGAGGTGGAGGGTTCAAACCCAGCCTCAGCCAAAAACTGGAAAAAAAAAAAAAAAAAGCTTCTAAAGGGGCCAGATAAGGTGGCTCATGTCTGCTGTAATTTTAACCGTTTGAGAGGCTGAGGTGGTAGGGTTCCTTGAGCTCAGGAGTCCTCCATTTAGGAGACTAATCAGATTCCATAGGATAGGTTCTATGTGCCAGCCTCTCTGAGAGCTCACACCTGTAGAGCTGCTCTTACTGATTTTGCTCAGCTTCTCCTGCAAGAGGAAGAGATAGGGTTCGTGCTATAGTCAACTAAGCCTGCAAAACACTAAGAGCTTCTTACCATGGGTCATTTGTCCGGCCCAATGGAGGGCCCTATACTTTAGTTTCTTACAACTTCTCTCAACAAAGCTTAGTACTATTTTTTCCTTTTCAATTTTTCTTCAATAAAATAAGCACAAAGGATTGTGCTCTAGGGCAAATTTCCATATTTTTAGCAACTTCTTATCCTTTTTTTCTCCCTTCTCTGTCTTTCCTGCCCTTGTTTTCCTCCTATCCCTTTTACTCTTTATCTTAGTGTGTGCGCACATATGTTTATGTGACAAAAATCAATGCTTTTATTTATTTTGATCAGTTTCATCCTTTCAGTCTTCTGAACTTTCTTTTTTTTTATTTTTGAGACAGAGTCTCACTATGTTGCCCTTGGTACAGTGCTGTGGCGTCAGCTCACAGCAACCGCAAACTCTTGGGCTTAAGCGATTCTCTTGCCTCAGCCTCCTGAGTAGCTGGGACTACAGGCACTCATCACAACACCCGGCTATTTTTCTGTTGCCGTTGTCATATACCTGGCCCGGGCAGGGTTTGAACCCACCAGCCTTGGTGTATGACCAAGGCTACCCTACCCACTGAGCTATGGGCACCACTCAGTCCTCTAAACTTTCTTAATAATAAGAATTAAAATTGAAATGTGGAGAGAACCAGGAGAGGAAAAAAGGAAATGTAAAAATCATAGTAAGCATAATTTATAAATTATACAGGTTGCTATTAATATGACATTAATTTGATAAATGTTTAAAATTATGCTAATAAAGTGCTTTGTAAGAAGCTCAAGTACACAAATATGATTCCTCCAAGTTTATGGGTTCACAACATTAATTGTATAATTTGTTCTTGCTAGTCTACTTTTTTAGTTTAAAAAAAAAATTCATCTGAATCCCCTTCAGTAGAAAATAAATAGAATGTGGCTAAAAATACCTTATTTGTCACTGCTCTTAATGTACTTGCAGACTGGTTTTCCTTAATCTGCCGAAAAATTATCTTTGTTAAAATAGTGCATTATATTTATATTTTTTCCTCACCTAAATAAATGTTCACTTATGAAAACCACACATTTGAATCAATTCCTCAAATAGCTCTCAAGAACGTATTCCATATTTCACCTCATTAGGTTATATATCTAAACTTTAGACCAGGTGTCCTCAAACTACAGCCTGTGGGCCACATGCAGCCCACCTAGGACATTTATCCAGCCCTCCGGGTGTTTGCTGCCACTACCTGTCCTGCTTAGCAGCCAACTCATCCCGGGGCCCCCAGTCCGGCCCTCCAATGGTCTGAGGGACAGTGAACTGGACCCCTGTTTAAAAAAGTTTGAGGACCCCTGCAGGACCATATTATCCTATAATTTAATTACTACATTACAAGTTTTTTGATCTTTCTTTATGATCTGCCTTATGAACACCAGAAACTGGGGCCTTCGACACAATTAGATTTTTGTCTATAATGAAATTATATGTCTATCAAATATGAATTTACTTTAAAAGAATATAGTAATAATATGAGCAGGAAGATTACTTTCATAAATCCTTATTTTGGAATTCATTTTCAGGTGAATGAATCAGGTGCTATGTAAGTGGTCAAAGCTTACTTTGTAAATTTTAAAAGAATAAAAAACAGCCAGACGATAGCCTAACAAAGCAGGCTGACAGCACAGCTGCTAGCCTCCGGGTTCTCCACTGGGGAGGATTTTGGCCCCCAGGGCTCCTTCAGCAATGTCTGGTGACATTTGTAATTGTTATAACCTGTGGGGGGAGTTGCTACTGGCACCTAGTGGGTAGAAGCTAGGGACACTGCTAAATATCTTGCTTTGTGTAGGACAGCTTCTCACAACAAATAAACTGTATGCCTTAAAATGTCCATAGTGCTGAGGTTGGGAAGACCCCATGCCAGCCCCATAAATCTTTGATAGGTGCCTTATTATATCATTTCAAAACTCACTTCTAAATATGCCATGTGGCATATTCATCTCATAAATGGAAAGAAACGAAAATTAATTTTCTTTTGAGTATATCAGCAATACCCCTTAATATAAACAGAGCTAATCAGATAGGGCTGCACATCTACGGCCGTGGATTAATAATCTTAACTTAGAACTGACACAGTTACGTAAAAACGCTTTGGAAAAAGAAAACAAATATTCTTTTGAGGCAAAGTATCTAGTATTTTTATTTCTCATTTCAGTGCTAGTTCCACTACAGCCTTAAAAAATAAAACTTCAAGTTTAGAATATATAAGACCATAATCACTGAAAATAAAAGTACACATAGAGTTTTTCATCTCTACGTAGAGTGAGAGCGATTTATAGAGGAAAAACATTCTTTGACTTTTGATCTTATCTGCTTGTGAAATTTTCCATGTCCAAAAGTCAAGGGTTGAAATAACATATTAGGTTTACTAAGTGCTACTTAAGTTTAGCCTCGTAAAGTACAGAGGATGGGGAAACACCAGCAAACATACAAGGACTATCCAGAAAGTACCCCGCCCCGCCATGTACTACATAGAAAAAGAGAGACAGATGTATGGACACAAAAATTACAACGCGCTCACAAATCTGAGGCAAGACTGAAGGAGGTTCAGCAGGAGCAAGGGGACATTATATTCAATTCAGGTATTTTTCTCTTTGGTCAAAATACAAAAGTGCTAAACTGGGGGAAAATAGCAGATCTCCTTTTTCAAAGAACTTAACTTGTATTTATTTTTACACTTAACCAATTATAACGTCTTCTCCATTTGGGCTGTTCTCTTCCTTCTTCCCTTACTCCCTACCTCCTTTCTCATTTATTCATTCATTCGCTCAACCTTACTTGAACACTGTCATTCATTCTACCAGGAGGCATGAGGCATAGGGACAGTAGAAATCAGTGGAAATGGATCTGATTTGTAAAAGACTGCAATGGTTAACATGGGTGAGAGGGACCGAAAGAACCACTTTAAGATGAAAAGACGTGCCACAGCTTAATAAATGTTTTCAGGGCTTCATGAAAACCCTCCCTTTCACATAATTCAGAGGTCAGGAAACCTTAGCCCGAGAGCCAGATCTAGCCTGTTGCCTGTTTTTGTCCTGGCTACAAGTTAGAATGTTTTACAATTTTAAAGGGTTGGCATGATATCAAAAGAAGAATAATATTTTGTGATATGAAAATTATACGAACTCAAGTTACATATAATACTTACAACGAAAGTTTTATTGGAACATTGCCATGCCATTCATTTATCCTGTGTATGACTGCTTTCATGTTATAATAATAGAGTCAATTAGTTGTCACAGAAACCTTATGACCCACAAAGCCTAAACTATTTACTAC
>CAUYQV010078018.1:0-13195 GCA_963574575.1 Galagoides demidoff
CATTCTGCATCACTTTCTATCACTGTAGGGTAGAAAGGCCTGATTTATCCACCCCTGGGCTGTGGGGACTCTCCAGCTCCTAGAACATCGTTTCCTATTGTATGGGGAGTGATGCCTTACTACAGTCTGGAAAATACGTCCCTTGGCTCCCACTGTGTGACCACCAACAATCACTGACAATTAACACGGCCCCCACACACTTTGGCAAAAGACACCAGATCCTTGTCACTACAAAGCAGGATCTCCATTTGTAATGAGCACCTTGACATTGAATCTCCCCTCCATGGAGAGTGTGGTTAACAGGAAGTAGCCCCTCTGTACCGGCACACGACGTGTATTCTGACATCAGTTTATGAGCCCAGCAAGCCCACAGGTCAGACAGGCTCTGTGCACCCCACCAAGGATCTGTGTCCTATATGACCTTGCTTAGTAACCTGCTGGCCGCCCTCCATGGCATCTCTCTGTGACAACTGCCATGAACTACCTCAGCTTGATGTCAGCATCCAAACAGGCCCTAAGCCTCGGACACTGGGTCTTTGCTACAGTGCCCTTGTAAGTACCAACATGATCCAGAGAGTTTTCAGGGAAATAAACAGATCAGATCACGCTTTGGTTCATCTCTTCTTTCGTCACACAGAGAAGCTCTGGTGCCCCCACATGTCCAGACTGGACCCTTTGTCATGACTGAGTGCAGGAAGCCGAGGCTTTGTGCCTGTGACTCCTTGTTTTGGGTCCCTGAGTCAAAGGCACCTCTCTGCTGTCTTTAGAACTGCTCAGAAGGTTCTTGGAAATATTTTGCTTGCATTCCATGTAGTGTGTTTTAACTTCAGGAACAGATTAAGCACAAAATAGCCTGAGGTGACTCCTGACACCCAAGTCACCAGTTTGACCTTGGACAAGTTACTTACCCTCACTTTTCTCATCTGAACATGGGAATAACAGTAGCACCTGCCTCCCAGGGCTGCTGTGAGGTTTAAATGCATCAATAAATTCAAAAACCCTTAGAACATGTATCTGCATTCCCACCACTTATTAAAAACTATATAACTGAGCGGCAACTTTAGCACAGTGAGTAGGGCGCCAGCCCCATATGGCGAGGATGGTGGGTTCAAACCCAGCCCTTGCCAAACTGCAACAAGAACAACAACAAAAAAAGTAGCCAGGTGTTGTGGCAGGTGCCTGTAATCCTAGCTATTTGGGATGCTGATGCAAGAGAATTGCTTAAGCCCAGGAGTTGGAGGTTGCTGTGAGCTGTGACGCCATGGCACTCTATTGAGGGTGATTGACTATCTCTTAAATAAAAATAAATGAATAAAATAAAATAAAAAAATAAAAAATTATATAACTGAAAAACTATATAACCGTCAGCTGTTGTTCTAGAACAATTGTAGGGAGGCCACTTTATTGTCTGATAGTAATATTTATAAACCGTAGAAGATCTTGGAGAATAAGGGTAAATTGGGGTATCGGCAAACTGGCACAGCAATGGGTCTTGGTTTAGGTGTAAAATGATTTCTATTTGAAAGTTCCTGGTGTCCATACTGCAAACTCCATTCTGTCAGTTAACTGTTCTGTTTTGAAATCTTCCAACTCCCTTCATTTTATGAATCTATTATCAGGCAAACTCTACGAAGGCTGGGAAGTTTGTGTGATCAGGGCTGTATCACCACTGCTGGCAGTGGTGCTTTGCGCGATAGTGTAATAGATGGTAATAAACATTTGTAAATCAGAATTAAATTCAGGACTGACCTTCTATGCATGTAACTACAGGAGGCTGTGAAATGGCCTCAGTCAGCACGGTTTGAGTTTTCACGAGATCCAACTACACTTGGCAAAGCATCCAGCATTTAAAGGTGAAATTCACAGTTTCTATCAGGTGACGCTGCTCTAAAGAATCCATGTTTCTGCCTGGATGGTGGTGGCATTGCGGGATTCACAAATCATGGTGTTTGTTCCCATAAATCAAAGAAACTGAATTTGTTTTTGAAAAATAAACTCCTTTTTTTTTCTTTTTGAGACAGAGCTTCAAGCTGTCATCCTGGGTGGAGTGCCATGGCTTCACAGCTCACAGCAACCTCCAACTCCTGGGCTCAAGCGATTCTCCTGCCCGTACCTCCCAAGTAGCTGGGACACAGGCGCCCACCACAAAGCCTGGCTGTTTTTTGGTTGCAGCCGTCATTGTTGTTTGGCAGCCCGGGCTGGATTTGAACCCACCAGCTCAGGTGTATGTGGTTGGTGCCTTAGCTGCTTGAGCCACAGGCTCCAAGCCGAAAAATAAACTCCTTAAGGATGGGTCTAAGTTGATGCAATAGGCTTTCTAGAACCTCCCTCCCCAATGTACTGTCACTTGGACAGAAGTCTATCATCTTTTCTGACCATGGTGTTGGGTTCCCAAACTAGGTTCTCTGACCGCCACCACCCCCAAACAAGTATAAGGAAGGACCAGGAAATTATCCCAGTGTACTGGAGTTAAAGCACAGGGGACTGTGGGGCCCCAAAGCATAGATGCCTCTGTGTTCTGTACCTACCGGGTCAAGCATGAAGAGGTCCACTCCCTGCCCCGTGGAAAGAGCCACCAAGGTTGCACTGCCATACAGTGCATAACCCGCAGCCACAATATTGCGGCCAGGCTGCAGGGCGTCCTTTTCAGAAGGCTCGTCCTCTGTGGTCTGCAGAGAGAGAAGTGCGCTGTGTTATTGTTGTTTCTGCAGAGAACCCTTTGCCAGGGGCCTGAGCTTCAGATTTCCTTGACCTACCAAAGGGAGTTCAGTTCTCTGAGTTTCCCGCTGCAGGGAATGTGTCCAGAGGAAGCATCTTGCCAAGAAAAACCCTCCAGGAGGCTACAACCTCAGCCCTTCTTCATCTGTCTGGGCCACACTCCCAAGCCATTTAATTACAACTCAGATGGCCAAGCTCTGTGCCGTTCCTCATCCCACATACTCAGCAGCCCTCTGACGTGACAGCATTATCACCTCCATGTCATAGACAGGGAACAAGAGGTTGGATAGCTTGGCTGGCCTCAGAAAGCCTCAGGGCTGGACTCACACTCAGGCAGAGTGGCCCAGAGCTCCTACTGTTCCATGCCTTGCCCTTCAAGGCTTGTCCCTGCTGTGCCTTCCCGGGGACTCCTGTGTACAATTCAGATCACTTTCTCTCTCTCTCTTTTTAAAATGGAGACAGAGTCACTTTGTTGTCCTTGGTAGAGTTCTGTGGCATCACAGCTCACAGCAACCTTCAGTTCTTGGGCTTAGGCGATTCTCTTGCCTCAACCTCTCAAGTAGATGGGACCATGGGTGCCCACCACAATGCCTGGGTACGTTCTGATGCTTCCTCTGGACACATTCCCTGCAGCAGTTTGAACCTGCCACCCTCGGTATATAGGGCCGGTGCCCTACTCACTGAGCCACAGGCCCCGCCCTCAGGGCACTTTCTCAAGGAAGACTTTCCCTTTGCCATGTGGCACTAGCAGTGCTGATGTGAGTGGACTTCAGACAGACAAGGTGGGGAGCTGAAGAAGGAACAGTGGATGCTCTCCATAGTGGGACAGGGCAGCAGGTGACAATTGACTTGTGACCCATTTTTCCTGCTTTCCCTGAAAGCTTCCTTCTCCTCACCTCCCAGCTCTCTAAAAAGGCAAGTGAATAAAATCTCAGGAATTTGGAACTATGGACAGCCAAACTCCAGCCTCCCATCAGAGAAGGGAGCTGAAGTGGGCTGGGGTGGCGGGGGGGTGGGAGAGGTGGGCCACTCACTGGGCACTCACTGTTCTCCCATTCCTCATCTGGTATTCGGGACACACCACAAATCCCACAGGGAGAGGCCCACTCTGGACAAATGCTCGGGCTCTGGTTCTGTGGATTAGCATCACATGGATGGCCGATGTGAGAGGAGTCCGAGGGAACGGTGAGTGGGCAGAGGCCCTCTAGCTATTTCCTAATTGAAAAATCCAGGCAGTCACAGCCTCACAGACAGAGGTACACAGGCCCAACATACGTGACAATCTGAGGCTCCAAAATTGCTTCCCATCCCCCACCCCGCCCCGAGATGGTGGTGCTTGGCTGCTGGGGTTACAGCTTGTTGGTTTCGCCCTTCTGAGTCATTCAACGCTCTCTGCTGTGTTTTCCAGCCCATTCCCCTTGGCTATTTAACTAGACTCTCTGTTCTCTCCTTATGCCAATGAATCTTTGGCTAAAAGACAGGTCCAGAAATACTATGTAGAACTTTCCTGTCAAGAAGAAACTTCCAGAGAGAATGAGAAAGCAATGGAGGTTAAGGACATACTTGTACAATTATGAAGACAAGAAGTAATTGTGTAAATCGGAAATAGAGCAGTATAATATCCACCCACATATTATACACACAGGAGGTATGCTGATTATGCTAATTAACTCATCTCAATAATAACTTCTGAAGAGAAAATAATAATTTGGATTTGAATTTACATAGGACTAGGCCGGGCGCTTTGGCTCACGCCTGGAATCCCAGCACTCTGGGAGGCAGAGGAAGGTGGATCTCCAGAGCTCATGGGTTGGAGACCAGCCTGAGCCAAAGTGAGACCTCATCTCGAAAAATAGCTGGGTGTTGTAGCAGGCATCTGTAGTCCCAGCTACTTGAGAGGCTGAGGCAAGAGAATCACTTGACCACAGTTGGAGGTTGCTGTGAGCTATGATGCCATGGTACTCTACCAAGGGCAACAAAGTAAGATTCTGTGTTAAAAAAAAAGAATTTACATGAGTCTTTGTATCTTTCAAAGGACTTTTACATTGTGTTTCTGTGGAACAATGAGGAGGCCCCATAACTTCCATTTGAAAGAGAAGAAATGAAGGTCCAGAGAGGGCCTGGACCCACATCTCCTGCAGACTGAGCCAGTCCTCTCCTAGCTCTACCTCAGGGCCCATGGGCCAGATGGCCCTCTCCTGGTAATACTCTAAGAGGTTTATTTTAAAAGGAAATTTTATCCTTCTTTAAAAATGGCACATTCTAAGTAATACTGTTTTTTTTTACTTTCACAAACTTATATTCTTTATAATAGGCTTTTTGTTTTAATTGTTGGCAAATGAGCACCTTTTTCATTAGAGCATGTGTTAAATAAATCAGTCTTGCTTCCAGAATTCCAAACACATCCCTACCCTGAGGACTTGGCCCTAGGGTAGCCAGTTTCAGGAAAATATTTTAAATTGTATATGAAACACCAAACTGTACCCCATGATTGCATTAATGTACACAGCTATGATTCAATTAAAAAAAAAAAGGTAGTGATTCTCAAAGTGGATCAGCAGCTTCAATGTCAGGATCACTTGGCTCTTGTTTGAAGTGCAGGGTCGTGGGTCCTCCGCGGGCTACAGGATCAGAAACTCTGGGCCCAGTGATCTGTCTCCCAGCGCCTCCTGGGGGACTCTGAGGAGCTAGAGTTTGGGATGTGCCCTAAAGAGTGATTTCTTGAGAAGCCACAGAACAATGAAAGGCAAACTTAGTGTTAGATTTTTAGATTGAAATCTTTCATTTTCTTCATTGAAGCTTCTGAATCATTTTTGTTCAGCCATTAAGATCACATTTTCTGTAGGAAACCAGAGTCCTGTTCTGCCGATTCCTCCCAGACAGGGAGACACTCCTGTTCAGAGATGCACTCGTCTTCTGAGTCTTAGCTCAGCATCCCAGCTTTGTCATAAGTCAGGTGGCCGCACAGGAGGGTTTATTCTAGACTCTCTTTTGTGTCCCAGTGGTCTGTCTGGTGTTTGTTCTTGTTCATTTCAGTGAGCTCATCTGTGCACTGAAGGGCATGGGTGATGTATTTTATCTAGCAGTTTGGGATGGTTTGAAGTAAGAGAGCTTTTACTAGGTCTAATCTGTGACTTTGTTGGAAATACAAAATGTCAACTATAAGAGAAAGGGGAATCTTACTAGTGGAGGGCTGGAAAGGTGTTTAGCATTACTCCTTGGAAATAAAAGGGACATGGCTCGGCGCCTGTAGGTCAGCGGCTAGGGCTCCAGCCACATAGAGAGGAGCTGGCAGGTTCAAATCCAGCCCAAGCCTCCCAACAATGACAACTACAACCCAAAAATAGTCGGGCATTGTGGTGGGTGCGTATAGTCCCAGCTACTTGGGAGGCTGAGGAAAGAGAATGGCTTAAGTCCAAGGGTTTGATAGAGGCTGCTCTGACCTGTGATGCTCACCACTCTCCTGAGGTGACATAGTGAGACTCTGTCTCAAAAAAAAAAAAAGAAAGAAAGAAAGAAAGAAAAAGAAATAAAAGAGACCAAGAAACCTTTGATAGATCTCCGATTGTCTTGAAATGTCTCTCTTGATGTTTGTCAGTGAATCTCAGAAGTCCCGGTTAGAGCTGGGCATCTCTCCTGGTTCTGATGAGGCTCTAAGGGCTGGGCTGACTGTTGTCCCAAAGGAGTGGAGGAATAGAATGTGAATTTGGGGGGACCCCATCAAAAGCTTTTGAATGAAAAATTTAGTCCATTCATGAAACCCCAAGACAGCTGAATAGAAGCCTCCAGAGATCTTCTGTCCATGTGTCACCTAATACAACAGCTAGGCACACAAGCAAGAACCTTCAGAAGAGCCAAAATTCAGGGGAGCGATCACACTACCTGGTTTGAACATTGTATCAAGGAAAGAGGCACTGAAGGGGGCAGAAAAGACAGCCGTGCCTTACCTGTGCCAGCCCTCCCTACCCCTGGCAGTGCCACACCAGCTTGCCAAGTAGAAGGACAGTCTGTGTGCCCAGGAGAGGGAGAAAGAAAGTGATTGTGGGGCTTTGCATTGAAACTCAGAGCCACCCTGGCCTGGGGGAAGGCAGCATAGGGCAGAATTCTGCTGCTCCCTAGAGGGAGCACCTAGGCCAGCCCAACCAGAGGGAAATCCTGACTCCCAAACCTGAGCTCCCATCAGCCCTGCCACTAGCCGACTTAGCAGCTAGCGCCTAGACTAAATTTGTAACCCAGTTAGGCCACAGGGACTGCAGTTCTTGGGCAATTCCTATGACCATGATGGCTTAGAGCCAGTGGACTTGTGGTTGCATGTGACCAAGAGAGACACCCCCACTGTGGCTAAGTCACCCCTCCCCAAACTAGAGGCAGAGTACCTCAGGGATAATCTCCTCCACTGAGTCCAGGCCTTAGTCCCTGGAAGACAGTTCCTGCATCTACCCAGGCAGGAAAGAAGGGGAGAGCCCAGGCCTGGCAGGATTGAGCACCTGCTGACCAAAGACCCCTGGAGCTTTGAATAACATCAGAGGTAGCTAGGCAACAGTCACAACTGGCTTTTGGTGAGACTGGGTTGGTTTCAGGTGTGACCTACTGCTGGTGGCCACAAGGGACTATGCGCATTACTCCTCCCCCAGCTCCAGCATCCCAGCACACACAGAGAGAGCCTTCTCCTAGTGATCCAGGGAATTCTTCTGTGTCTTACCCAAGCTCACTAAGGTGGGACCGTCAGAAGTTTCTACAAGTCACAGCATTTCTGGGCTTGGGACATCCCCAGTGCTGATATAGCTGTAGTGGCCAGAGAATTATACAATACTCAATTCCATTTGTGTATCTGGAAAGCCTTCTTAAGATAGATGGGTTCAAATAAGCCTAAACTGTGAAGATGAAAACAAATACCTAATTCCTCAATGCCCAGACATTGATGAGCATCCATAAACATCGAGAATGTCAGGAAGACATGCCCCCACCAGCTGAACTAAATAAGGTACCAGTGAGCAGGTCTGGAGTGATGGAACCAGGTGACCTTTCAAAACAAAAGTCTTTTGTTTTGACACCTAACAAAATAGCTCTCCTGAAGGAGCTCAATGGACTTTAAGACAACAGAGATGGAATTCTTCCTGTTGGAAAAATGTGACAAAGAGATTGAAACAAACACAAAAAAAAATCCAGCAGTAGTTCTAGGGCAGCAGAATTCAGCTGAGAAACTAAGAAGTGCATCAGTCTCTCAAAAGCAGAATTGACCAAGCAGAAGACAGAACTAGAGAGCGTGAAGACAGGCTAGTTGAAAATACGCAGTCAGAAGAGAAAAAAGAAAAAAGGGCAAGTAAGAACAGATCAGCCTTTTGAGGCTATTCTCTAGCTCTTGTAGGTGTGATCCACCTCTCTGTTGTCAGTATAACTAACTATACTGACTGAGTCATCAGAGCCAAACTGGTACCCTAGGAAAAGAGCACTGCCTCACTGTGCCTTTGTAAGTAGCTTAGTGGGAAGACTATGTGCTTTGGGTCAGAGCAATGAGTCTCTAGAGCCAGCCCAGCTCTTTATGTGAGGGCAGGTTACCCAGCTGAATGTCCCAAGAGACCCCCAGACACCCCTGGTCTTCTTCTGCCTGGAAGTTCCCAGGGCAAAGGCCTAGCCACCCTGACCGGATCAAGGACTGACCCTCAAATTTAGGCACAGGCAAACCGTATAATTCAGTTAGTGTGGTCTGTCATGAAGTTTCCGGTCAGACCGTGTGGTCACAAACCACCCATGTGGTCTTCTCTGTTGTTTGGTTTTTGGATGAGACAAAATTGCCCCCAAGGATAACCTAATCCTCAGAATCTGTGCATTTGTAGCACTGCACAGCAAAAGGAACATTGCAGATATAATAATCAAGGTTATGGATTCAAAATAGGGAGATTACCCCAGGTTATCTAGATAGGTTAGTCCAGGCTAAGTGAATGAGCCTGCAAAGGCAGAGAATATTCTGTGGCTGGAGACAGGGGAGAGGGGACAAAGGGTGGGGAAGTAGTTGTCAGCGAAAGTCAAAGCCTTAACTAGCCTTTGCTGGCTTTGAAAATGTAGCCATCACAAACCAAAGAATACAGGCAGCCTTAGAAGCTGAGAAGGACCCCTGCCAACATCCAGCAAAGACATGAGAAGCTGGATCCAACCTGAGCAGGAACTGAATTCTGCCAACCACCCAAAGGAGCCTGGAGGTCTGGGCATGGTGGCTCACGCCTGTAATCCTAGCACTCTGAGAGGCCAAGGCAGGTGGATTGCTTGAGCTCAAGATTTGAGACCAGCCTGAGCAAGAGTGAGTTTCCATCTCTACTAAAAATGAAAAACTGAGGCAAGAGGATCACTGGAGCCCAAGAGTTTGATGTTGCTGTGAGCTGTGATCTCACTGCACTCTACTCAGGATGACAAAATGACACTCTGTGTCGAGAAAATAAATGGAGCCTGGAAGCAAATTCTCCCCCAGGAGACACTTGGTAAGAGGCCAGACTGGCCGTGGAGGGAACCCGGCCCAGCCTGCTGACTTCTGGCTGTAGACACAGGAAATCAAACACATGTGTGTCGTTTATGCCTCTAAACATGTGAAGTTGTTACAGCAGCAAAAGAAAACTAATACAGTAAGAGCTGAGCCGCACAAAGAAGTAACAGAGGGGTCCCCACCTGCCCCCGACCCTAATACCATGTCAGACAGTGCCGTCGCATCCAGAATTTCACAAGAAGGTCCCGCCAATCCTTTCACTTTATCCTCCCAGGAATGCCAGGAAGTAGCGAAAGAGAGGATTCCGGATTCTGCTCTGCTGGCGAGGAGCCTGAAGTGAGGGAAGTTCATGGTTTGCCTACAGTAGTGCTTCCAGTTGGTGGGAACACAGAGGTTAGAGCCCCAGACTCAGGCTCTCAGCCCAGGACCTTCCGGAAACCCCCCCAGGAAGGGCCGCGCAGTGCCAGCCGGTCTACGCACCTTTCTGTAGATGGCGAATATGGTTCCGATGGAGGCCAGGCAGTCGATGTTGGAAGATCCATCCAGCGGGTCAAAGCAGACCACGTATTTCCCCTAAATCACAGAGGGAAAAGCCACCTGATTAGAGCACCTTCCCCTCATCACAACTGCTTTGTGTCAGAGCTGTGCGTGGCAGACACCACCCGCCATATCAAAAAGATTTAAAGCAACGGCATATCCTTATCGAAAACTGTTACTGCTTATGGGGGGCAGAGAGCACCCGGATGTAGGACTCTGAGGTCAAGGCTCCCCACTCCCACCCCACACAGATTGGTTAATGCTGCACAGGCTGCTGGGGACCCCCCCACCCACACACACACAATGGCTCTCCACCCAGACCTGCTTTGGCTCCACCCTTCCTCCCCGCCTGGGCCCCCCAGGGTTCAGAGCTGCTGAGGACATGACAGGAACCCAGGTCTACAATTGGCAGGGAAGAGGTAGGGAGCAGAAGACGAACTTGGGCTGCTACTCAAAACCAGCTCTACTGGTGTCCACAGGAAGGCCAGTTATGGATTCAGGGGTCAGTTTTCTGGGCCTCTCACCCAAAGGATTTTTTTTTTTTTTGAGACAGAGTTTCACATTGTCACCCTCGGTAGAGTGCCATGGTGTTACAGCTCAGAGCAACCTCAAACTCTTAGGCTCAAGTGTTTTCCTTCGCTCAGCCTTCAGAGTAGCTGGGATTATAGGCACCTGGCACAATGCCCAGCTAATTTTTTAGAGACAGGGTCTTGCTCTTGCTCAGGCTGGTTTTGAACTCCTGAGCTCAAGCAGTCCCCTGGCCTCGGCCTCCCAGAGTGCTAAGACTATAGGTGTGAGCTACCATGCCCAGCCAGCCCAACAGGATTTTTCATCTTAGAGCATTCTTGTCAAAAGATTTCAAAAGATCTCAGTACAGGGTGTCTGGGTCTGTCTGCTAAGACATTTGGTGCACATCAGTACGTCAGGGGAATAAAACAGTCCTTGGATTTTGCAGCATCCAGCCCACCTGGGCAATGTGGAGAGCAGAAGAGTGGGTGGGGTCTTAAGAGACCCGTGTCCTCACAGCCCCCTCTCTGCCATCACAGGCAGTGGCAGCCATCATTCTCTAAACAGAAATGACCAGATACTCTAGACAGGCCTCCTGTGTGCACGGTTCTGAGAACCCTGAGCAATGGGACCAGAATCTTCTGGTTAATTGAACACTAGTAATGAAATATCAAGTTTTAAGGCCTTTTCCCCTCCATTGAAGATATGATAGTTTTCCTGACTTGAGGAATGGCATAGCTTCATGTTCGTTTTTTATGTTTCTTTCTATACTCAGCCAGAGAGAGGAGAAAAAAGGGCGATCATCTATAATCAGAAATTCCCCAGCCTCTCCACAAATAATTCAACATAGCCCAATCATTTGTTCATGCATTCATCCAACAGATGTTTGCTGACCATTTAGCACATGCTGGAAAATGTTCGAGGTACTGAGCTTTTGGGCGAGGGATACTGTGGAACTGACAGTCCAGTGGGGAGATAGCACAGGCAGGCACACACTGGCCTGTGCTAAGTGCCTCCAGGAAAACCAGGCAGCGTGAGGGTACGAGAGTGATTTCGGGGGTGGGGGGGGTTAACCCTGATGAGAGGCCTAGCGGGCAATAAGGAATGAAGATTCACAGAGAAGCAGAGAGGAGAATTTTAGGCAGAGAGATGGGCAGGTGTGGAGTAGTCAAGAACCAGCATGAAGACCCAAGTAGCTGAGGCCACTGGGGAAGCCCACGGGAAGTTAGACTGGAGAGAAAAAGGGGGGTCATATCAGTTGAAGTTGAAAGTTGAAAGCAATAGGTATGATTTAGCTTAAATTCTGTGAGACAAGTGTAAAAGCACCTTGCATAGCACCTGGCATACAGTAGGGGCTTCATAAGTTTGGCTTTACATATCTTTACCATCTTTGTCATTAATCACAAAGCAATGCCACTCCCCATGGCCAAGCTCAGTGTATGAAAGAAGGGTCAGTGTCCCAGCATTGATTTATTACTGCACTGTGGCTGAACATTGGTGCAAAACACTCTCTATAATAAGGTGATCGTGAAGTGACTCTAGGCCCATGGCGGCCATGCCCTGAAGTAACTGACTTTATCACTGCTTCAGGGCAAGACGGTGGGAGCTTTGTGAAATATTTTCTATATTATGTTAACAGTTTGCCAGGCATGAACACAGCTCACAAAGTGTTTTTCTGTTGAACCCACAAACCTCTCAGGGAAGTGCAGGATAGGCATGGAGGGTGATGAGAAGCAGGGAGGGGAGAATAAGAGGCTGTATGGTACAGCTCTTCCCAGAAACTCTACTTTTTACTGGATTCAAACTGAAGATGCCAAAACATATTACAGGCACATTAAGTGAACAACCATGAACATCCACCCACTGGGCATTTCCTAAATCACTGATTTATTTCTTAAATGAATCACTGCCCTACTGTGGAGTTCTTTTTAACTAGTCAGTACAAGATTTACAACTAAACAAGTGTGTAACCTTGGTTTCTAGAAAACAAATATCAGATACAGAGGAAAAATCCAAGGAACTGCGTGAAACTCCAGACAAGGATTCTCCCCAGCTCAGGACGACCACCTACTGGTGAGTAGGGATACTGCACCCCAGGACGCACTTGCCTTTCCTTGGTGGTGATAATCGCCTCCTTATTCTCCTCGGACACCAGGACACAGGTGCTGTAGGAGGACTGGAGCATGTTGATCACCAGGACATTGGATAACACGTCCAGTTTCTTCACTTCGTCTCCCGTCACGTTCACGCTCCCTGCAATTCCATACCTAAGACGACAAAAGGCTGAGTGAAGTCCTGAAGAGAGTCAGTCCTAACTCCAGCAAAGAAGCCCTGCTGCCGAGACCCCTGCTGAGCCTCGCTCCCTCCGTGTCTCTGGAGTTTCTGAATTACAGGTGCCAAAGACAGGCTGCGTCTCTGAGTGGTGTCTCTCAACCTCACTCCTTTTCAGCCCAGGAATTCGTCGCATTACCTTAGTCTCCCAACGTGATAAACCGGAATCCAGCCTGACCAAGTACGACCCACACCCAGCGCTGGGAGGAGAGGATGGGGGAGCTCATAAAATCAGACACGTCACCTGAAAGCAAAGGACCGTGTCTTTGCAGCACTGAGTTTCAAATCTTTGTAGTTCTCCCCACAGAGGGTCCCGTTGGCTTGAGGTAAAAATCAACCTGTGGTCACTTGGTGTTACTGGAACTGAGCAGGAAACTTGAGGGCAGACTTATTTCCTTTGCTACTTCACAATCCTCCCAAGCAATAGAAGGAGCGCCACCGTGAAAGTTCTTTCTGCAGGATTTGTGGCTTAGAGCGTGAATGGCAGAGGCTTCCTGTTTCCACCCCCGCCCACTCAGGATGTTCTCCACTCAGTGTGGGAGGGATGGTCCTTCTGAAATGCAGCCACATGCCTCCAAGTCTACCCAGAGGCAAAACCCAATCCCCACCTGGCTGTCAGACCAT
>CAUYQV010078021.1:0-36244 GCA_963574575.1 Galagoides demidoff
TTATAGGCCTGGGCCACTGTACCTGGCCCTCATGTATTTCTTTTATATCTAGGCTATCAAATTATTCCCATGGAAAGGTTATATTTTTGTGGTAGGAAAAATAAATTTTGCTGGGGTTTGGAGTTGAGCTGAAAGAACAACTTTCTCACCATGCTGAACATTTCTCATGCAAGCTGATTTTGGCCCAGAAGAAAACCTTCTTTTTAAATTTTAATAGATTAAGGGGGCTACAGTTGAATTCTGTTACATGTATGTATTGTATAGTGGTGAAGTCAGGATTTCTAGTGTACATTGTACCCTATAGTTCATTTTTCATTCCTTATCCCCTTGCTCCTATTTGAGTCTCCAGTGTCCATTATACCACTCTGTTATTGTGTAAAAAAAAAGTGTAGTGTTTTTCCACTGGAGTGTTATGTTTCATTGTATCCCCCCAATTATAATTACTTCTGATGGTGGACATTTTGGTTGTCTTCGTTATTTTGCTATAATAGGTGGTGCTCTTAGGAACATCCTTTACACGATGAACTTTTTTTTAACCTCACATAAATAAAAAATAAATTCCAAGGAGTAGAATTGCTGTGTCAACAGCTATAGGTATTTAGTATTTAGTTCAGCTCAATACTGTAAAACTGCCTTCCAAAACAGTTTTAACCAGTGGATTCTTTATTTACTGGTGATATATGAAAGTAAATTTTCCCTACGTGATGATAAATAGGGGGGAAAAAGCTTATTTTTATTTGAAGAGTTAGAAAAAAAACAAAACAAGGTAAGCATTCTAGTCTATTTAACTCAGCCAGGCTGGATTGCAGTGGTGCAATCATAGTTCACTCAGACTTGAATTCCTGACCTCAATCAATCCTCAGGACTCGGTTTCCTATAGTGTTGGGACCATGGGTGTGAGCCACTGCACCCAGCCTCTGTGAAGTTACTGAATTGACTGAAATTGAGCATTTTTCCACCAAGTGTCTGTAGGTTATTTGCACTGAATTTTTGGTAAAGTCTGGTTATATTTCTTGCCTGACTTTTCTTGAGTCGTGGGTCTTTTTCTTTTTTAATTTTTAAGGACTCATCATCTATTAAAGATAGGAAATTAACCCTTTTCTGACATATGTGTTTTAAATATTTGTTCCCAGTTAATTGTTTATGGTGTTTATGAGCAGCTATCTACATTAAATTAGGTATAGGTAGAAATTAGATTAATTAGAAAGTGTTCTTAATTAGAAACAGTAAGGATTTATGAACAGGCAGAATGGCATGAGAGAGAGCAAGATTTCAGAGAAAAAGGTCATATGTTGAGTCATGGATCCGGTACTTTCTAGCTTTATGACCTTGGATTATGTCAGGAAATTTCAGTTTCTTCAAATACAGAGTGAGGTAATATAATACTTCCTCATAGAATCATGAAGATATAATGGCATCATGCACCTGAAAGTGCTCTATAAATAGTACTGGGTAAATATTAGTTTTTATTGTTGATTTGATGACTGAGCTATCTTGTACATTATAATATTATAATTTGGGAAATTGGTCTTCAGTTAGTTTTTCAGAAGACAAAAAGAATTACCCTATCTCAGATTATTTTTCTACTTTTAGTATATGTCCTTGTTTGTGCTGATTCTACAGTTAGGGAAGACTAGTTTTTTTCTAATTGTGGGACTAGGAAAAAAAGATCTGGCTTAATACTGCTAATGAGTAACAAAGGATGCTATTAAAATTGAAAAGTAAAATAATCGTGTTAAAATGGTAAGACTATATCTTATTTCCTTTTTCAAAATTTCGGTGGAAAAACTTTGCTAAAATGCAGTTTTATTTTCAGTTTTTATTGATTATAAAGATAGGATGCTTTCAGTTTTATGTATATACAGGGAGAATATATAGAATTAGAGCTTTAAAAAATTTTTGATCTGGAAAGAACCTAGACATCATGAGGAAGTGAGAAATTCTGAGAAGCCAAGTAACTAGCTCAAGTCACATGGCCATTGCAGAGCCCAGGGGAAGAGCTCTTCTGTCTGCTGTCTCTGGCGGCTTCTCCTTGACCATCCTGGGACATTTTGGGTGCCCAGGTTCCGTATCTACATAGTCGGGGTTTATAACAACAGCTGCACTCCTAAACTTGTCACATGTTTCTTGAATCTGGCCATAATAAGTTCCACTCAAATGTTACCTTTATGGACAGATGATTTTGAGATAGACTTTCTAAAAAAAGGCTTTAAAAACTCTTCCTATACGTCATCTTATATTGAGATTTACTATTCTAGTAAGCATTTTAAGTCTTTTCCCCCCTATTTACTTGAGGTTTTCATGGAGAACACTTTAGGAGAATCTAAATGTGGTCAAGTTATTATGTTATAACAATACACTTTTTTCTGTTGATTGTCAAGCATCATATATATTTAAGGCATTCAAAATTGATCCAAATGGTAATAACACTGTGGCATGACTAAATCATTTCTCTATTTTTCTCTTTGCAAGTCTTAGGTTTTTTTTTTTTGGTTGTTGTTTTGTTTTTGGTTGAATGTTTAAATTAAGGAGATAAATACCAGATTAATTGGCATGTTTTTCCTACTCTTGGTGTGATCTTAATTTTAATTTATTTATTTTTCTTTAGACTATTTTGAGTTCATGTAAAATATTAATGGAAATGAAATTTGCTTGTAAGGGAAACTTAATTAAGAGTAGAAGAAAAAAGGCTGGAGGCCATTCTTCTCCCTCCCCCCTTCTCATAGCAGAAGCAACGCCCCAAGTTGGTGATAGTAACTGAAAGCCATGGACATCTGCTAGCAACACAATTTTGCTGTCAGCACATAGGGCAACACATAGTAAACACAGTAAAACAAATTCACCTTGGATGGTGAACATTCTCAAAAGTGAGAGAAGAGCTGACAGGGGAGGTGAGATAAGGTTAGAGCTGTCACAAATGAAAACATTGACAACAGATAGTTTCTTTACGCTGAAACTAATTGATACTGTCAAAATGGAGCTATATCATTTCCAATGAAAGCTACAGTTTCTATTAGAACTGTGTTATGAAATAAGACATTAAAGGCTATTTAAATATTTTTCTGAACCCCAGTCAATAGGAGGAACAGTTGTGAGAGCCAGTTGCTAAGCACTGCCCATTCCTACTTTATCCTTCATCCTCTTAGCAACAACATTGCCAACCTCTGGACCATTGCCAACCTTCAGAAATCACTGTCCTTGGAAGAAGAATAAGTGAAACCATGAAAACATCATTTACTATAACAGCATTTATTCCCTAAGCATTTAGAATGAGAAAAGCTTTAAAATGAAAAAAATTATATATCTTATTACAAAAAATTCAGATAATAGATATAAAGAAGAGAATAAATGTTATTCCTAACCTCACTATCCAGAAAATTGGTATACATTCTTTAAGCATATCATTTTGTACTTAAGTTGTATTGCTTTTTTTTTTTTTTGCTATATACATGGTATAGCCTGAGTATCCTTCCAATCAGTAGATGGTCAATGTTATCATTTCTTCATGAATGCATAGCATTCCACTGGATGGTTGTCCTGTAATTAATTTAGGTAGTTTCCAAACGATGGAGTTTTAGGTTGCTTCAGTTTCTTTTTCCTTCATAAAAATGATGCTGTGATAAATCACCAAATATTAAACTCTAGTCTGTCAGGGATTCAGCAGTTCTCCCTGTGGGTCGCAATCCCCCCTGTATTAAAGGGCCGTGGCATTAGGAAGGTTGAGAACCACTGTGCTAGCTGTTCAGAGCACATGACACAAAGTACACATCTGCATTTAGGGACTCAAAGAGGAAATAGGCATGGACACGTGTTAACTGAAATACTGTGCTAGGTGGAGAGCAGCACAACTACACAGAGGCCAGTGTTGGTACTAAGGATGGGTGGCCCTTTATGCTTGAGTGCACCTGAGAAACTTGATAGAGATGAGGAAACTTAAAGCATGAGCAATTTTTTTTCCAGACTCACCTGGGAGAGCTGGTTGAGATTGCTCCTTCCCAGTTATATCCCCTACAGAGCATGATTCAGAAGGTCAAGGGTGGGGCTCCCGGTGATCTTTGTACAGGTGATCTGTTCTTTACACTTTGAAAAATAGACATAGGGCACATGAGGGGGCTAGGGTGGAACACCAAATTGCTGCCAGATGATAGAAAACATTGACGATGGAACTCAGGGCTTTCGACTTTATTTTGTAGTTGATGGGAAGTCATTGAAGGTTTTGAAAGTCATCATTAGAACTGTGTTTTAGGCGAGCTAATTTGACAAGCAGAATATCACGGAAATGTTTTCCAGCTTCTTGTGCAGAGATAATCACCTCTTCTTTGTTTGCTGGTTATTTTTATCAACAATGAATCAGAAGTAAATGCCTCTTGGACAGGCATCAGTGTTCCCAAATTTGAATGTGCTTGTGGATCACCTGGAATCTTGTGAAAATATAGATTCCTATTCCTATTTAGTAGGTCATGGGTAGGTCCTGAGATTCTGCTTTTCTAACAAGTTCCCAGGTGAAATCAATGGTCCAGATCTGTGTACTACACCAGCATGGATGTGCCAGGGTTTTGGATTAAGTGGGAATTATACTTTATCCTTTATGTATGAGTGCGTCTATGATCTTAGGACTTCAGTCAGCTCACTTTGCAATCTGTTATGGTAATGTCTCCAACAAAGTTATTTTCAGTTGACCCCTTTCTCTGTACAAATAACATCCTGTTTACTCATGATTTACTATGTGAAAACTTCAGTGTGGAGTCAACTAATATGTATGCAACTCAGAGCCAACTTTCTGGTTCAGTCTTAAGCCTTTTCAAAGAATTGAAAAAATGCTATCAAGTAGGAGGAATTTACACAGAATGAAAGGTTTGAAGTTGGTTATCTGCACTGAGTCACAAAGCCACCACAGCTTATTTCTTGGTATCATTGTTCCTTAATCAAATTTCTTGATCAGATACAATGAACAGATGAATTAAGAAGTAGAATTTAGAATACTTGTAGCTTTAGAGAACCATTTTTTGTTTGCCTGCATGTACCCTTTCTCTCATCAGTTCAAAATAGATTCTGTATGTTGGCTAGAGACCATCAATGCCCTTTAGGGAAGAACAATTAAAAAACCCAGTAAGTAATGTCTTGTCCAGAGTTCTTCAGTAAACCCAGTGCCATAGCATATTTGCTGTAGTATTTGGGAGTGGAATTGGTGGCAACTAAATATATGCAGGGAGCAGAATGTACGCAAGTAACATGCAACATCTACATTCATGTAACACTTCAGGGTTTACTCAGAGTCAGGTCCTTCATCTGACCCTCCTAACAATCCCATGAGCAGGCAAAGCAGGAATGTTTATCTCCATTTTACAAATGTGAGAAGACTGAGGCGCAGAGAGGTGAGATGATTTGGCTAAGGTCAATGCTCTTCTAGAGTCCTGTGCACTTTTCATCTCAGCGTAAGAAATGAAAGCTCACAGTAAGTTAGGTTCTTCAGTGCTCTTAACTCAGCTGGGCTTCATGTGGCTACTTTCCACAGCCTATGTTTGTACCTGTTAGAGAAGTAGCTTCAAGCGACAGAAAGCTTGACTTAAAGTGGCTTAAACAAATAGGGGTTTAACATTTTTATATAACCAGAAGCTGGAGGTAGGCAGCTGCGGGCACCAGTTCAACTTCTCAGAGACCCAGGTTCTTCCTGGCATTTTGCTCTACTGTTCTTGCAGCCACTGACTTTCATTCTCAGGTTTTGTCTCCTAGTTGCAAGACGTCTGCTCTCGCTCTGACGGAAAGGTGATGGAGATGCGTGCAGTGAGGAGGGTGTGTGTCAGTCTCACCTGTCTCTCTTATGAAGAAAACAAAAAGCTGCCCAGAAATCCCACCAGCTGACTTCTGTGTCAGTCAGAGACCTGTTCCATGTCCTCTTGTTCATCCTGTATCCCACCCCTTCCTCACCCTGCTTTGTGAAAAGACAGGGAAAGTGAATATTTAGCTTTGTCAGCAGTAAAGTAGGGTAGGTAAGGGAGAAAGAAAGGTGGTTGGCAACAGTGGTGAGTGAGCCATGCCTGGCCCAGTCTACTGCAATGCAGAGCAAACGGCACTGGGTAAACATTGAGTGAACATCCCTACGGTTTCCTGCCACTGAATGAATTTTGTGATTATTGCTTATGAGTGCTAGGCAGCCTTTTCTGATTATTTCCTGAGAAAGTCAAATTTAAACAATTCCCACTTCATTTATTTTGATGTAATTTACATGGGGGTGGGTAGGGGAGTTGGGTTGTTTTTTTGCTTGCTTATTCTTTGCCAGCATATTTATTTCATGAGTTTATTCATGCAGTAGTTACACATCTACTCTGTCATCCTTTGTAAATGTTTTATGTAGGCTTGTAAATTAGAATAGGAATTAAAATATGTCTGCTTGTCTTTAAGAATTGTGTAGGATTAGCAGGACTTGGTTTGTGTCAGTGTTTGCCAAGAGTTGAACGTTTTTATGAAGAAAAGGCCTATTCATTAGTTTAAGCTGTAGCAAAGCAATGATGCATATTATGTTTCCCAAGTAAGTAGAGTAGGAAGAGAAGGATTGGAGTCACATGGTCTGCTGCTATAATTCTGGGTCACTCCTGAACTGTAGTCCCTCCTTTTTTAAGGGACAGTAAGGAACTCATGATGCAGCCTGTGACTGGTTCAGAAAACCTGTTCACTGCCTTTTAGCTTCTCTTTTCTCTTTATAGTTCCTTGCTTCCCTTGTAACACCCTGGCTTGTTGAACTTGGAAGCTGTTTATCTATTTCCCTCAATAAAAAGGTTTAATTTTTGTTTCTTACAAAAAGGGGAAGTAATTTAGAAATTTTGGCTCTGTGGACTTCCCTTCTGATTAAATACACAGCAATCCTGTCTAATGAAAGAAATGCATGTACTGGATAGAATTATCACAAGTTATTACTTTGGGCAGAAGAGACTTTCTACCCAGGGTGAAAGTGCTCCTACGAAATGAAATCCACTGCCATCTCCCCCACCTTCCTTCATCTCTGTCCTATCCTAGTAAGTTGTCTTGAGTCAGAGAAAGTAAAAAGTGCCATTCTAGGGCCAGTTTGAAGGGAAAACATGGATTTGGATGTGTTCGTCTATGGTAAGAATATACATAAATCAAAGACCAATCATTTTAATTTCCTTTTGTTGTATATTTTTCTACACATTTTCATGTATAGAAATTCATGTACTTCTTAGTGAAGTGAATAAGGACTGCTTTCTCATACCATTGCTTTCGTGACATTTATAATGCAGGTTATAAACTATAACTAAGTGCTGCTATCTTATCGGTTTGCTAGTTCCAATGAAGAATTTAAAAGATTTCTTTATATGCATGTATTTTAAACAGTGTACTTTGAAAAATTTTTTTTTTGTTTTTACACAAATTTGGTAAACACCCAACTTCAGTGATAAGCTGGATTTCATCATACAAGGTCCATTTGTGTTGAGAAGAAGCAAAATGTGAAAATTTGCAGTCTGGTGTCATACAATGATCATGAGAACCAAAATTAACATGTGAAATGTGGCCCTTGACTGAGAGGACTCACAGGAGAATGAAACACATCAGTGAAGGCCTAAGGTCTGGTGATTTTGAGGTTACTGGAACCATACCCTGTAATGCCTACTGAATTGATCATTTGGGAGTGATATTGTCACATACAAGAATGTATTTTCTTTTGGTAATTGCTGCCCTCATTCAAGATTGTATCTAATCTTTATTTTACAGGCTGAAATGAATTTTTGAAATGCCTAGCTGAGATTATAAATCTGAATAACAGAAGAAAGCAAACCATGTCTTAAGAAAATCAGACCTGTAACTTTGACCTAATTGTCCCAGGCTTTCAATGAACTAAGTGGGGGGCAGATTATATATTGTATACTATTTAGTGGAGGCCTTTGTATTCTACTCATACTCTGAATTTTAAATTGTTGGCACTGGTGTACAAATATATACCAAAATTCCATATTAGTTCAAGTGTAATAAATACTTTAAAAACTCTTAAACAGCTTAAAAAAAACTCATTGTGGCACAGGTCAGACATATGCATAAATAAGTGGAGAAAGATATATAAAGACTCAGAGCAAATGCCCCGGCACCCATCTCACAGCTTCAACAATGGACAACTGGTGGTTTACCTGGTTTCCTCCTCTCCCCCTTCCCGTCCCTGCATTCCCCATCCAGATGACTTTGAAGCATATTGTATCTCTTCAACCATACATATTTCAGTATACGACTCTAGAAGATAAAGACTATTCCCCAATATTAAACAGTTAGACATGGGCTTTTTCTGTGGTAGGCGTGTAAACTGTGAGAACGGTGCTTAACCGCAGGCGTAATGTATTACAGATCCAGATGGTTTTCACACATCTGTTTGTGTTCAAACTCATTTTCTACAAACCACCACTTTTGCTGCTTACAGTTTGGTGGTCTTTGTTTATATGTAATTTAGTTAAAATGCTAAAACAGCTTTGTGTGTTTTCCTTTCGTTGGTGACTTCGGATGGAAATTTGCATGTCCACAGAAATTTGCATGATCTCTGTTTTACACAGACATATTATCTCTAAGAATATTCCACATGATCTTTGATGACTCTCCAACTGTCTTAAAACCACCCTCGGTATTTTCGAACAGATGGAAAGAAGATACTAAAATCTCTAACTTTAAGATTTGGGGTTTAAGGAGGATATGTCATTTTCATTGAAAAACTATATATTGCTTTTAGTATTTTCTGATTAAGGTACAAAGTACAGTTGAACATTTTCATAATGATACTTTTGGGGATGGGATTATGAGCCCCTCTTTTTTTTTTTGTTAACCCTGTTATGTGTAGTATCTACTTGTGCTGGATTAGAGGATTTGATTTGACCTGGATGGATTTGCAGATTAATGCATAAGGATGTACTTTACAATGCATTTTTATTTTTATAGAAGAGAAGGGGGGCAATTTAGAGTGTTTGTAGTTCAGAGTGTGGTTTCTGAGATTAAAACTGCTCTACCAAGTAAAAGCCATGTGGTTTTGGCTAAATCACATAACTTCTTAAAGCCTCAGCTTCCTTATCTATAGTATCAGGGCAAGAATACTTAATATTTTTATATGGATTAAATGAGATTTAATTATTATTAATTTTGGCTTAAATCCAATAAAATATTTGTTATTGAACCATGTTTTAATGCTGTAATTACTTACCATTTATTGAACTAAAATGTAAGGGTTATTGATTTCTGAATGTCAGATGAATATGCTTTAAAGTTTAAAAATAGTGAAAGGCAAATTTGGTATTTTGAAGTCTGATAGCTACAAAATATTTTATATGAGAAGTTTTGTATGTATCAGACCTGTGATCCATTCAGCTCTAGTACTGCACATCTGATGTTGCCTCAAGAAACACGAAAGATGTCAAGCTGATCTACTTTTCCAGCTGGGAAGCAGCCCTGCTTTACCTTAAATCCCACTTAGATTCATGATTGTAGTTTGTTTAAGAAGGTCTTGAACATGTTCATATTTTCAGTTTGTGCCATGTGTTGCAATGATAAGTTCATCAGGTTCATCATCTCTGTGCAGAGCAGCGAGGAGTTTGGCTTCCATTCATTTTGAGAAAGTGCAGCTCTTTTTAGGCATTTGTTCCCTTCAGGACTGGGCCTGGCTGGCTCCTTCTGGTCCATTGGGCTTGACAACCTGATCTGAACACCAACATTGTGGTTAGGTCAAATTTCAGGTCTTGCTTGACTCTGTGAGTTCTTTTAGTCTTAGCTATGGCATGGGATAGGTGCCAGGCCCAAGGACCTTGATACATCATAGAGCAGTGGAACACACTGAACCAGAGAAGCCAGTGCTAAAATGGAAACTGGAGAGACACCTACCTGCTTCATGGAGCTGCCAAGTCCCATTCTTGGGTTCTGTGAACTTATAGCTTGTCGTTCTCTAAGTGTACTTTGTTTTATTTTTATCAGGTTGGCATTTCACACCCCAGAGATGCTTAATGTGTCCTTTGCAAAATTTGAAACATCAGATTACTCAGTCTTTTCTAGTCCATTTATAAAATGTACAGCGAGGCTGATCTTGGCATCACTCCCAAGAGAATCCTCCTGCTTTGCCCTTCTATCTGAGAAGTACCTGTTCATCTCTAACTTTGTGTTTTGTGTCTGAGTGTTATGTTCTGATAGAATATTTTCCATAATACTTATGATTTATTAATATATTATTTGCATATAATATGTAAATATCATGTGTGTACATTTTCTTATTTCTTAACTCAAGTACTCAATGTTCAAATCTGAGTTTTGATGCTTACAAATTGGTCACAGTCACTTTTCTCAGCTTGCATTTCCTCAGCTGTAACATAAGGGTAACAATAGTACTTAATTCCATCAAGTTGCTATATGCACATCATGCCGTACTGTAGAGCATTCAGCACGGTACCTTCCATCCTGTACGTCGCAAAGTATCACTGGTTTTGTTATTGTCATCACCATACCAGCATGTCCTCTTAGACCAAAATAGTAGCATGTCTCTGTCTCCTTTTTGTCATATTCCTGTTTATTTAATGTCTAGTAGACAGCTCAAGTGCTGTTTTCTAGACACTGGGGTAGAGTGTTAAGCCAAACAGAACCTTTGCTCTCATGGGAACTTAACATTTCAGCGGAAGAAAAAAAATAACCGGTACTTATATAACTACAATGATGTAGCAATAAGTATGACGAACTTTTAGACACATATGGCCATTTATATATTAATACATTCAGGTTGTCTTTCATTTACTCAGACTAAGGCTAAGCATAAGAACAAGATTTTGGAGGAACTGAATGGCTATTATGCAAAGTCATTTTGTGTCTAGAATGCTTCAGAGCCAGGAAATGGTTTTGTCTATCAGCCACTGCCTGAATACCTACTGGGGCTCAGCAATAATTGTTTCAAGGGGATAGAGTAGTTTAGATTATTTTGTGTTTCATATAATAATTTCTATTGAGAACGTAATTTAAAAAATAGTAGAATGTTTGTGAGCCTTAAGTAAGTGAAGTCTTCAGCTGGTATAATCTGATGGGCTATTGAGCTTCTTAATTATCTATTTCCATTTCTTGACCAGACCAAACAAGCTTCTGCCTCAGGGCCTTGGCATGTGAATTTTTTTCTACCAGGAAAAAAATTTTGTCTAGGTTTTTGTAAGGTTTGCTCCCCCACTGCACCATTCACCCTCCTACCTAAGGTAGTGCTCTTCCCCCAGCACTTTGTAGTTCCATACTCTGCTTCACTTTTCTTGATAGCACTTAATACTTCCTGATATTAATGTGTTTAGTATCTGTCTGCCCCACTAAAATGGAAGATCCTTGAGAACAGGAATTCATGTTTTGATCATTGCTGTATTCTCATCCCTTAGAATAGCCAACGTCCTAAGTGGTCACTATAATGAATAAATGGATGCAAGAGTTTACCAACTTTACAGAGGAAATACTTTAGCATGTATTAAGTAGGATAGATTAAATTCTAAGTTTAGGTGATATGGAGATAAAGTTCATGATTGTTTTCATGACAACAGGAGTGAGGTAAATAATGATTAACATCAAATGAAATGGACTCTTGGAAGAAACCAAGTAAGTTTTAGTTGGGAACATTAATAAAAGAATAAGAAAAAGGATTGGGGCAGGTGATTTAATGCTATTTATTTGAATATGTTGTCCAAGAATATAAGTAATCAGAAATGTTTAATTTGAGTGGAGAAGACGCCATGGTTCTCACCAGTCCCTCAGACTTGGGATCATGGTTTTTCTTAGTCTTGGTGCAAAATCTGTGAAGAATCTGGACAAAATAAATGAACAATCGGCTTCTCATTTAAGTTTTGATTACTGCTTCTTAGTCTTTTGTGCTGTACTATTATTTTGTATTCAATTAAGATTTATTGTTTGCAACGTGGAAGAGTTGTCATAAATAATGTTTTTTACAAAATAAGAAAAATGTTTAATTTCTGACAACCAGTAAAACCTAAGGGCTTTTCTAGAGGAGTTTTCTTGGAAGGTGCAAGAGAAAGTTAGTCGAGATGAAGACCCTGTCCCTAATCCCAAGGTTTATGTGTCTACAACAATTTTTTCCCCAAAATTATAAACATTTTTTTTTAAACCCCAGTTGCCAATCTCTTTCTTACTCAACTTTACTAGCTGGGATTTTGAAAAATATCTATAAACTGGAGAAACAGAAAAATAGATTTGGTACATAAACATTGAAAAGTGATGTTTTTTGGGGACCAAATCTGTGACAAGATAGTAATTTGCTCAGTAATAAATACACATGTTTCTAAAGAAGTGTACCTCTTTTGTGATGGGAACTACAGATGGTAGAAGTTAAGCTTTTACTTATCAGAATCTGTAATCAGCATATGAAGAGATTTTCAATCTATTTTACTAATTATTATGAATGCTTATTATGTGTAAGATATTACCAGGCATACAAAATTGAGTAAGAAATTAGAGTTCATAATCTAGCGGAAAGGCTAAGAATACCATCTTTATGATATAGATTAGTCCTGTAATAGACAAATAAAATAAAAGCTGGTAAGATATACAAGACAAAGACTGAGAAAGGGCAAAAGGCAGTAAATGGCATTGCTGTTGGATCTTGAACCAGAATTTCCTGATGAAGTAGGCTGATAATCCTCATGAACAGAGGCACAGAGGTAGAAACTTAGGGTGATGTTCAGGCAATGGTAATGTTCCAGAAGAGACGAAAGGGGATGAAGTCAAGAGCCAGGGTGGAAAACTACCTTAGGAGGAATACCTTCAATTAAGAGAGAACAAAGAGCCAGAGGATAATGATTCAGAGTTATGTGAAGTCAGGGAGAGGAGATTCTTTCATAGTTTCAAGCTCATAGACTAGGGAGCAAGGTCATCTGTTAAAAGGAAGGGGATAAACGTTATCTTCAGATCACTTATTCAAGAACTTTACTTCAGAGCTGGATGTCTTGAGAGGTTAAGTGCCTTTCCAAGGAGACAGTTTGATACTGGAAACTGGAATCCAGGACTTCTGATTTTGTCTCAAAGTGTTCTTTCTTGCCAAAAGTAAAAATCCCCCAAAGACCTATATACTAAAATAATTTTCCAAATCAAGCATTTCTCATCAAATAAGTAACTTTGATCTATGCACATGATAATGCGGGCTATAAAAGAAATCAAATGAACCCTTGTAAACAACTGTTTTTAGCAGGAAAAAAAGAGATTTATTGCTTTCAATGGAAAGAACACAGCAGAAGCACGATGCGTCAAACAAGGACATGTCCTGACTCTGGTCCAGGAGATTGCTGGGGCTCTGAGTAGGAACCTATTCTTTATACTGCACTGTTCTTATGAGTTGGGTACCCAACTATCTTGATATAGCCCAGAAAGGGAACTCTGGGTCTGCTGCTTTTGTGAATCTATAGACCCTGAATGGATAGTTCCAACCAACATCTTAGTTTTGGTGAATTTGATGGGTCTTGCAGACCTGGGAGTTAGACACTCAGCATGGCTTCTGGTCATTCATGCCAGCTGGACTTTAGCTGCACAGCCAGTTTGGGGTTGGCAGCTGTCAGTCTGATGTGCAAATGCAATGTCGCCTCACTGGCTTCACGTGAGAGCTTTGAGGAAAGTGAGGAGTTAAGGTTTTATAGGAATAAATTTGAGAAGACAATATTTTCCTGTTCTTTATCTCTAGAAAAGGCAGCACCCCAGTAGTTTTGCAGGCTGAAGGATTGTTTGCAGTTATAAAAGCGAAGAACAGCGGATGGACTTAACTCCCTTGGCATTAAAATAAAAAGCAAATACCGACTCGGTGCCCGTAGCACAGTGGTTATGATGCCAGCCACATATACCTAGGCTGACAGGTTCAAAATCAGCCCGGGCCAGCTAAACAACGACAACTGCAACAACAACAACAAAAAATAGCTGGGCATTGTGGTGAGCACCTATAGTCCCAGCTACTTGGGAGGCTGAAGCAAGAGAATCACTGGAGCCCAAGAGTTTGAGGTTGCTGTGAGCTGTGAAGCCATTGCACTCTACCAAGGGCGACATAGTGAGACTCTGTCTCAAAAAAAAAAAAAAAAAAGTAGCAAATACCAAGCTTTCCCATATGCACACACGTGTATGCTAAGAGAGTGAATCTCACTTGAGGTAACCCTTGGCAGCATATGGGGAGTCCTGGGAGTGAACCTTTCTGACTCTGGGTAAGCTGAGGCCCTTCACAAGAGGGAGTGCTTTAAATTTCAGAGGTTTCTCAGTCAGATTTTCAGTTATGAACTTGGGTTTCAGAACGACCTTGGGCAGGATATTGCTGATCCTGCACTCATGTTACTGTTGATACCCTGCTGTCTAAAGTCTGTTGACACAGTGCATGAGATTTGACATACAGGCTGTGAGGCGGTTAACCTAAACAAAATATTTATGGAAAATAGAACAAAATAAAAGTGCCAAAAAGAAATTTTCATCCATGGGGGGCCAATAGGAGTCAGCATGTTTTGGTACTACCATTTTCTCCCTTAACATCAGCCTTTGTTATTTAGAAGAAATCATAATAACTCCCTAGCCCAGAGTTGGGAGACTTTCTTTAAAGGTTCAGATGGTAAATATTTTAGGATTTTTGGGGTCATATGGTCGCTATTGAAACTGTTTATCACTAGCTACCATTGTAGTACAAAAACAGCCACAGGTAGCGCACAAATGAGTGGACTTGCTTATGTTCAAATAAAACTTTATTTATAAAAGGCAGGCATTGAGCCACAGTTTGCAGGGCCCTGCTCTAGTTCAATGCCTGTGTTTTACTATATCTCAGTGACATTTTGGCTGATGGTTACACAGTGGTAGGCATGGGACGGAAATGTAGATATCTCCATTTTTTTTTACTCCTTGAATACTCCTAAAATTGTTTTAATTAATAAATAATTACAGAAATGTCCATTAGCTGTGTAGAAAGTAAAAAGAATCAAACAAGTATCTGGGTAGCCATCATACAGTCAGCTTAGGAAGCAGAACGTTATCATTTCCTTTGATGGTCTGTGGGCCCCACCCTAGACCCTTCCCTTTCTCTCTCCCAGAGAGAGAATATTCTCCTCAGAGAGAGAATATTCCATGCTTTTCTTGATGGTTTCACCTCATGTACTTATATTCTTTTTGTAGGGTTTAACAAGTTACTGTCTTAGATGTTTTTTGTTTGTTTGTTTGTTTTTTTTCAGTTTTTGGCCGGGCCCAGGTTTGAACCTGCCACCTCCGGTATATGGGGCCGGCACCCTATTTCTTGAGCCACAGGCACCGCCTGTGTCTTAGATGGTTTTATTTCATTTCTCTAGTATTAAAAAGTTTAGAAAAAATGTCAATTTAGGCTTAGTTGCAGGTTCCCCTTTTGACAGTATGCTCAGAAGGTCTGAGAAGCCAGTCAGAGTGCCTAGAGTATCTGTCTTTAATTCACTTCCTGGCTTAATCTTCGGTTTGTTGTGCCACTGCAGAGGTCGCAGAGGCTCACAGACTAGTGTAGGAGTTCAGTGGCTTTCTACTCCCACCTCTCTTCCTGAGGAAATTGCTGTGGTAAATCAGGGGTGTTTCTAGGAATGGCAAGGTATTTTGGTTTGACAGTGATTTTATCTTTGAACTAAATACATAATACCATAACTTACCTAAGTTACCTTAATTGGAGGACTTTTTATAAAGAAAGGTTTTGTTTGTGGCATATATATGTATATAATAAAACAAATTAATCTCAAGAATATTTGGTCAATAACTAAGAACATTGTTCTAATATTTGTTACACATGTGAATGTTAGATAGAAGAATGTGACTGGGACTACAGGCTACCTCACGCCTGTAATCCTAGCACTCTGGGAGGCCGAGGCGGTGGATTGCCTGAGCTTAGATGTTCAACACCAGCCTGAGCAAGAGTGAGAGCCTGTCTCTAAAAAATAGCCAGGCGTTGTGGCAGGTGCCTGTAGTCCCAGCTACTTGGGAGACTGGGGCAAGAGAATCACTTGAACCCAAGAGTTGGAGGTTGCCGTGAGCTATGATGCTACAGTACTCTACAGAGGATGACAAAGTGAGACTCTGTTTCAAAAGAAACAAGAAAAAGAAGAAGAAGAATGTGATTTAGTCTGGCATGGTGGCATGCATCTGGAGCCCCAGTGACTCAGGAGGCTAAGAGGTGGGAGGATGGCTTGAGCCTAGGAGTTTGAGACCAGACTGGGTGACATAGTGTAGACACCATCTCTAAAAGCAGAACAAAACAAAAAAAAATCCTCTAATTATCTTTTAAGGAGGATGTTGGCTCATTGAACTTGGGTTTTGTTACCTTGAAGATGACATTATTTCCTGATAAATTGAAATATTTTGTTTGATTTTTAAAAAGCCTTTAGAATCCATCCTGTCTACATCCCATGGACTCTACCGTTTTAGTAAGCTTGAAGATTGCCCCCCGCCCCCAAGAAAGTGATTTATATGGATACATTTCCTTTCTTTCTAGATAACCAAAATGTTTTAGAATCTCATTTTTCTGGGATACCTTTGGTGACTCTTAGAAAGTATTTTGTCAGCCACTTATACAAATGCTTCATTTTCTCCTCCTTATATCTGTCCATAATTTGACAAACTCCCCATAGGTTGTTTCCTTAAGGAAGTGAAAAGAAGGCATCTCCCCAAATGCCTTCACCTGATTCCCTCTGTGAGCGAGTGGTTATAGGTCATCTCTGACCACAGCCTGGGAAGAAAACAGTTGGAGTTTTGCCATGAGAGGTTGGCACTATGTTCTTATCTCTCTCTCAGTTATCTCAACATGTTTTTCAAATTCTATCCCAGCTATAACTGCTCTACTCTATCATTTCATATTTTGATTACTTCAATTCAGTACCTTCCTATCTGGCCTGCTTTCCTTTTCCTCTACTGAGGAAAAGAGAACAACTGAGAATAAATTTCTTGTAAGTCTTGAAGACCACTGTGTGAAATGGACTTGGGATAGCTCCCATGTCAAAAAAAATCAAAAGAATTAAGGAAATTGCTTTTCCTCAATTCTGGACGCACATTGAATTCGCCTGAGAGCTTTAAAAAATACTAATGTCTGGCCTATTCCACAGAGATTTTTATTTAATTGGTCTGGGGTACAGTTTGAGCACATTAAAATCATATTACAGTCTTAAAACCTCTCCAGATAATTCTAATGAGCAGCTAAGTTTGACAGCCACCACTCTAGAGGGTCATCTGCTTTAACCTATCACCCGGTGTAAGTGATATTTGAGCAGGAGAAGGGGTAGGACCTGGGACTGATTATGTATTTGGCATGAGAAAAAGGAATGTGTATAGGATATCCCCTAAGTTTTGGACTTGTGCAACAGATGGATGAAAGTGCCATTTGCTGAGATAGCAAAATTAGACACTTTACTTAAGAGTGAAAATAATGATTCAGTTTTGGATATAAAAATTTGCACAACCTATTTGGAGATATGAAGTATTAGGAAATATTAGAGCTGTACAAAAATCAAGTGGGGGTTTATTCCCTATTGCTAAAAATATTTTAAAAAATCTCTGCCATGCTTATCAACTTTTGCTGTAATATTTCTAGTAAAAAGGAATGAATTACTCACTGTCTTTGGATAGCTAACATAGTCCAGAGGTTCTTCCTTATATTGACTCTGAATCTGCTTTGCTCCTAACCTCTGTCCAGAGATTTTTTTTTTGGACATTGGAGCTATCACAAGTCCATTTCACACAGTGGTCTTTAAGTCTTACAAGAAATTTATCCTCAGTTGTTCTCTTCCTTGGGACCAGTTCTTTATTTAATATGCTTGTAATAACCATTCTTTCTAATATATCTTCTTACCAAGTCAGCTAAACATAAATGTTAATTAAATACCTTAGGAAAAAGCATTTCCTAATCTTTATTTATTGACATGAAATATCCTGACTTAAAAAAAGAAACCTCTCAATGTATTTGTAGTTTAGAAGAGGCAATAGAGTTCTCTGAATTGATTTTTTCTTCTTTATATATTCTTCTATATTTTAAAAAATGACTAGATTTGAAAATAGAAAATTTATGTAGAAATACATTACATTTTATTGAATAAAAGGCCCTTATAATAATTCTAGGAATTATGTCAATATGGACACTTACTTATTTATTTCAAGAATGAAGATAATGGTTATTTAAAAGTCACAGAAAACCACTTGAAACAAAGACCAAACATAAGACTTTTGGTGTTCCTCTATTTGATCTTTGAGGACAAATGTGGCCTTCAGTTTCCCACTGCTTCTATTCCAGAAGGTATGCACACATTTGGATTACTGATCCCTTTCTTCCCTCGGAAACCGTTTGAGCTCGGAATTTACTATTTAGATCACGATTCATACGTCAGAGAAGAATTGGAGTCCCCTTTAGGTACTTGGCAGAGCTAGGACATATTTCCATATATAGCAGTAAAAACTTTTGTCACCCATTCTGGCTGGAAAGGATGTTATTAAAAGTTCATTCCTGACTTCTTTTTTTGCCAAGGAACAGCAGTGGGCACTCACAGTCGTGCCTGGGAGATCTGAGAACCGTGTCCAGGTGTTCTTGGTCGCTCCCCTGTACAGCCCTCGTGCACATCTGTGGGTGGTGGTGGTTGACTCTCTCCTGGCCCACTTCCCACTCATGCTCTGGGAAGCCCTGGGGGCAGCCTCTGCAGGATGAGTCAAGGCAATGCCTCATCTCCTGAGTCACGCCAGAGGCTCCTCCGTTACTCTCTGAGGATGGGATCTGTTTACCTCAGAATTCCCTCTCTGAGGGTATTTGGAATTTTGGATGGTGGCCTGGAATTTAGAGGAGTGGAGTTCTCTAGGGAACAGTTGTGTTAGTAGCAGTCAGCTTGTAAAGTTTATACTGTCTGCCCTTTGATAAGGGTCATATGATGTAGTAAATGTTCTTTGGGAAAATGAAAAGTCCTATAGACCCTTGATTCTAGCTTTTAGTTTTGCATGTACTGTGGCCTCCAGCATCAGTCCAGGAAAAGGGGAAAGGATCTCTCTTTATACCTTTCCTTTCATCTCCACCTGCAGTTCTTTCTCCTCAGCTTTTGAGCTCATATTCCAGTGAAAAGGTGCCAGTCCTGTGTTCAGTCTTGGACCTCACTCCTGGTGTGGAGATTCAGCCAAATTAATTTGACTTTTTTTACTTGTTTTCTTCATCCATAAAATGTGGTTAATAATGTCTACTGCACAGGTGGGGATTAACTAAGATTAGATGGGTTAATCTGTATAAAGTGATGGGTAGATCTTAGGAAAGCAAGTGTTTTTGGTTGAAAGAGCATGGGCTTTGGAACCATTTACATTTAGGTTTTATCCTGAATCTGTTTTTCTCCAGCACCCAAGCATTTATGTTCTGTAACTCTTGGCTTCATCTTCTGTAAAACTGCACCCTCCTCAGAAGATTTGTTTAATATTTAAGTGTACCAGCTTGTTCTGCTTGGGCAGGAATTATTATTAGTCACTTAACAAATGCTAGCTGCTCTCCTGCTAATGCTTTTCCCAAGCCCATCTCCCACCCCACCACCCTCAGAGACAATTGTTCCCTTTCTTGCTCCTTTATGTTTTGTTGTTTTTGTTGTTTTGAGTCAGAGTGTCTCTTTGTTGCCCCAGGCTAGAGTGCAGGGCTGTCAGCCTAGCTCACAGCAACCTTAGATTCCTGAATTCAGGCAATCCTCTCACTTCAGCCTCCTGAGTAGCTGGGACTACAGGTGCCTGTCATGACACCTAGCTGATTTTTCTAGTTTCAGTAGAGACAGGTTTTCACTCTTGCTTAGGTTGGTCTCAAAGTCCTGAGTTCAAACAATCCTTCTGCCTCAGCTTCCCAGAGCACTAGGATTATAGGTGTGAGCCACTGTGCCTGGCCTGGTTTATTTTTGTTTATAACTTCACCTCATAACCTACTTCATTCACTCTGTTTCTCTCTGTATGTTGGTATCTTTCACACTTGATGGCCACTTAGAAGCAGAGTCTTCTTCCTATTCATCTATATTCTCATAGGTCTCTGATGTTGAACCACACCCCATGCTTTCCCTTCAATTCTCTTAAGCTTGAATTCCAGGTTAATTCAGAGTTAATTTCTTAACTTATTCTGCCCAACTCAAATATCTTGCAATAAATGACTAGAGAAGTAAATATTAATAGCTTTGTGCTCCATGTGATGCATATTACATTTGGTATTTAACTCAAAGTCAAACAACTTTGTGTTTTTATTGTTGTTCTGCAAAGTTGTAAGAGGGAAGCTAGAATAAAGATTATCTATAAATAGAAGCTTTGCATTTTGATAAAAAATTAATGGAAATGGCATTCATTTAAAATAAACTAAGCCTGAAATGAATTACAACCCACAATGTCAATATCTTGGGTGAAATGCACCTATTCAGAAGCCCTACAGGCACATAGTTGTAGAATTGATTCAGCCATCTTTTAATAATAGTTGAGCTATTTAGAACAGAGAAGAATTTTAGAGAATATCCAAATTTCAGGTTTTCTTCAAGGACAGAACAAGTAATCAGGTTTGCTTCAGAAATAATACTGGTTTATAAATTAGAACTGCAAAACATTTTATACTGTGTTTACCTTTGGGTGATCATTCATCGCTTTCAGGAATCAAGAGTATTAGGTAGGTAGGATTTGGTAGTTCCTAATATTGTTAATCATTCCCCTTTCCTTCTCTTCCTTCTGTAGCTTCCTGCTCAATCTCTGTGGATTGCCATATGCATAAAAATCTGATACCCAAATACTTTTAGAATGTAATGTTGACTGGAATAACAGATAAAGAGTTTTCAGTAGAACACGGGGCATTTGTTCAGTGACCTGTAACATAGCCTATGCCTTTTGTCCCAGGTCCCCGTGTATGCTACCCTTAAGTTTCTGTCGGAACACACAGAGAAGCATTCTAGCTCCTGACCTCCACCAGCTATGAATTCCTCGCATGCCCAGGAATCTCTGGAAGGTTATACACTTAAGAAAATGATCAGAGGTGTTACCACTTTGTACATCTTAGTACTTCCAGGGTTATTTCCTAATGCCTGTCCCTTTAGACTGCATTAAAAATACATCTAAGTCACAGCCCTGGACACTACTATGGGGAATATTTGAGCTGTATTAACTGCCTTAGCTACCACAGGAAGGGATAGCCACAAAGACAGTGCTGTCTGGGATCCATCAACTTGGTTTTCTGACGAGGCAAGGAATATTAAAACCTTTCTCTTTTGCTGGCCGTACAGATTTTGGTTTGGGAAAGGTCCTTTGACTTCAGTGTAAGCTGAAACACGTGGAGATAAAATGATAGGAGCAAAGCCAAAAGTGTGTTTTAGCTTAAAGATAGGAGAGGAATAGCTTTTTCCCTGTCACATGACTTCACGGATGGTTCCCTCTGGAGTCAGAGGTGGCTTTTAGAGACCAGGCAAAGTAAATGTATGTGGCACTCCAAGAGCCAGTTTGCCACATGCTAATGAGGTTGTATCAGTGATATTCAGCTGTGGAAAAGGCTACTTCATCTTTAGAAGCTTTCTTAGCAAAAAGTATAAATAAGGTAAAAGCATCAGTAAAAAACAACCAGTTTGAAAGCGTGTTGCAAATTGCCCTAAGCCAATGTGTTGTGCAGAACTAGTAGGTTCTTTTGGATAGACAACACATATCAATACTCAGAGATGGGCAAAGGTTGCTATGCCACTCACTACATTTCCCTACCAGGTTCCAATAAAAGCGAGATTTGACCAAATCCCATTACACAAACAATGTTTAAATGTTTTTAGGTAAACATTTATTAGATGGCTTGTTATATAAACTTAGGAAATCTTAAGTGATTGTGGAAGAGATGCTTTGTCCACACATTGCATGAAAGGTTTACTCAAGGCAGATAAGACAGTATTGGAGGGGCACAATTCAGTTAACTCTTTACTAGAATCCTCCAAACTTGTGGCTGGATGGACACAGGGTTGGTTAGAGATCAACCCTGGACCCATAATGCAGGCAAAATTTCCAGTTCCCTTTTCCTATAAGAGTGGTGAGTGTCTCAGTAATATTTTTCAACCAATTCACCTACCTATATATCACCAATTTCACCAGTGACAGTCCATTTTTAACATTCATTATACTATAATAAGTCAGTACTTTCACCAAGGAAAATGCATTTCTAACATTCATTATGCTAATTTGTAAAGTCTGTGGTCATAACCCTAGATAAAGAAAATTGAAGCATTTGTAGTAGCTACTGATACCGTGCCCTTTCTGATTAAATGTTAGTAACCATCCCAGGTATGTAGATCACCAATTAGGGTAGTGGGAACACTTTGTATATATCTTAAATTAATGCACACTTCATGATGTTGAATGTTTAAGAGTAAACTACAGATATCTGATATGTATGTAAAAAAAAAGCAAAAAGGAAATAAAAATGATTATCTGATTTGTATTTCAGTGAAAACACATTGTTCTTACTTGCTTGTTTTTACATTATATATATTTTTATGTTAAAACATTCAGCACATGAAAGGGCTACTGTTAAACAGCTTTATTTAAACAAGAATTCTGTGTTTCAGGGTGATTTATTAAATCAATTAATTCAATGAACATTTTTTGAGTACCCATTGTGTGCAGGGGATACAGAGGGGATACAGCTCATTTTTACTGATTTAGGTAGGGGCACAATATATGTAAGTCAATTGCTGCACAACTGTAGGGGGCACCATTCATCACATGTGAACAAAAGGCCTTGAAGTAGTGGCCTGGAAGAGGGCAACAAAGTGGCTGAGCAGGGCTTGTTTGTTTCCTCCTAAAGCAACCTGAAACATGACTCATATTGTTGGAATTGAGAGTTGGATAAAGGAGCATTTGTTTAAAACACTGTTAGGGACATGGAACTCTTCCAGAGAAGCCAAAATACCCTTTAGAGTTTCAGAGATCCTGAATTCTTGTTTTGGCTGCAGGCCCTAAGTAGCTTGCAGTTCAGGTAAGAACAACCCCATCTTCCAAATGAGATTGATGTAGTTAATAAACTTAGAGCTCAGAATGGGTTAATTGTCAAATCAGCTGCTAACTTAAAAAAAAAAAGGGTTAGAAGTAATAATGATTCACCTAATTCAAGCTGATCTCAAGGATCAACCAGTAAAAGAAGTAATGGCAGCGTCCACCATGCAGAGTAAAGTAACAGGATTTGTATTAAGCAGTCTCATTTTACTGGAAGCCAAGTTCAAATCTTATTTCCTACTCTTATTTGAATGAGGAATGAGTTCAGGAGGAACTCAAGTGTGAAAGACTCAGAAGATACACTTTCCAAGAACTTTAAGGATAAAGGAAGGTTTTTACCCAAGTTCAAAATTTTTTTTTTCTAGGAGATTAAAAAGATGAAAGTCCTGATGACAGGAGGGTATGAAGTTCCCAGTTTAGGGGGGAGTAAAGCAGAGAGGATGGTGGTCTTTCTTCTTCCCAAAAGCGGCTGGCTCATCCTCAGTAGGGATTTCAGACAGCCTCGTGATGATTTCCAGCCCAATCACATTCACTTCCATGAGGCACCGACACCCCATTAGCCTCTGTTGAGGTGTGACTTCTCTTCATCTCAAAGCTCTCACTCAAGTGGCTGGAGGGGCTTGGTGATGGGAGGCCGGAAGGTATGGAGAGTTATTATTATTATTATTTTTTTACCACTGACACTTTCCTAACTATCTTAGTTATTAGGATTTATAGAATTATCATAAGGGAGATGGTAGAAATGGCTATTAGCATCAGACAATATACCCACTTCCGTTGGCTACAGCTGAGGGCACAGTGGGCCTCGGTCTGTGACTGCCTGTGGTCCTATCATTGCCATGACTTGGAGATGTTGAAACTGGCCGTTGTCCAAAGCATTACATCCTTGGGGTAAAGATTGCCTAATTCTCTGTCCTAATTCTTCTCTGTATTTTTCTGGTTAGCAGTACATTTTCAGTGTTAACATAACATTATTTTGAGTATTTATCAGTTATTTATTACATTCCTGTTTCAGAGGCAGTGATAAGTTTTTTTTAAGTTTCCAAAAATAACTGATTTGTTGTCTCAAATGAAGCATTTTTAAGAATTGGGAAAGAATATAAGTTGTTTCTAGATTTTTCCTTCAAGTTTCTAGGCAGTATGGATATTATGTAGTACGGGGTGGGGTGGGGCGGAACCTGTGCCTTTAAGGCCATATGTAGCCTTCTAGGTCCTTAAGTGTGGCGATTTTTTTTTTTTTTGAGACAGAGTCTCACTTTGTCACCCTTGGTAGAGTGCTGTGGCATCATCTTAGCTCACAGCAACCTCAAATTCCTGGGCTTAAGTGATCCTCTTGCCTCAGCCTCTCAAGTAGCTAGGACTATAGGTGCCTGCCACAATACTTGGCTAGTTTTGTTCTATTTTCAGTAGAACCAGAGGCTCCCTCTTGCTCAGGCTGATCTGGAACTCCAGAGCTCAAGTGATCTGTCTGCCTTGGCTTTCCAGAGTGCTAGGATTATATTACAGATGCTCCGCCAAGTGCAGCCTTTTGACAGAATCCAAATTTTATAGAAGAAATCCTTTTATTTTTAGTAACCTTTCAGTTGCCTTTTATGTTTGTATTTAACTTTTAAAATGAGCATATTTAAAATACCAAAGAATAAAATAAATTTCATTGAAATAATCTTCCCAGATCAACCAGTTAGAACATTAGTAAGCTATAAAGGCTAAATTGACTGCTGCTATGCTCATAATTTACTCCTAACTTCCCCCACTTGACTGGTGTTGCTACCACATGAGGCTGGTAGGTGACGGTTTATGGGAGTCGAGTAAGCCAGTCTGTTATCAGATTTTGTCACCAGTGCACTGACTTTTTGTTTGAAATGGAATTTGTGAGTAGCTGCCTAATTTTTGACAGTAATTTTTAATTTTGTCTGCTTAAAGCCCATCATGTCAAAGAAGACCAAGAGAATCCAGAATAGAAGACCAATAATGCAGAAAGAAGAACAATAATGGAGAATTATTTTTTAAATTTTTTAACTAATTAATTAATTATTTAGATACAGAGTCTCTCTCTGTTGCCCCAGGCTAGAGTGCTGTGCTGTTAGCCTAGCTGACAGCAACCTCAGACTCTTGAGTTCAAAAGATCCTTCTGCTTCAGTCTCCCTGCTAGCTGGAACTATAGGCACCTGCTATAATGCCCAGCTACTTTTTCTATTTTACTAGTGATGGTGGTCTTGCTTTTGTTCAGAGCTGGTCTTGAACTTCTGAGCAGAAGAGATCTGTAGCAGCCCATACAGCCTATGGCTAGGAGAAGTGAGAGTTATAAGAAACACCTATATAGCTCAATAATGGAACACCTTGGTGAAAAGGGCAAAGGGCAGGATTTAGCTCCCCTAACAAGCATGAGAGTTTGTTGAGAGATGAGAGCATTAGTGAATTGACGGTCTCTAGACCTGTGATGTTGAGAGGCATGAGATCAGCCTTATATTAGGCTGGAGGAGAAGGCAGTCGGGAGCATGCACATTCTTATCATGGACCTGGTTACTCTCACTTTGTCTCCTCTCCTGCCTGCAGAACACCAGCACAGTGTCTCTCTGCTGAAGATCACTAAGCTCTGCTAAGGACTAAGATCAGTTCTTCTAAGACTACTTCACCCTCAAAGACTATCTCTCTCTCTCCCTTCTGCTAAGGTAAATAGCCCTCAGGCACTTAAGGGTAATTGTTCCTGAGCAAGGTTGCGCAGTGGTCTGTGTCAAGACTCTAGATAAGCTGGCCTGAGACCTGGGCAGTCCTGGGCCTTAAAAGCAGTGGCAGTAGTGGGCTGTGACAGAGATCCTTCTGCCTCGGCCTCCCAGAGTGTTAGATTACAAGCATAAGCCACTATGCCTAGTGAGAGAACAGATTTTAAACTGAGGATTAGCGATGACAATGACAATATCATCTTATTTCTGCTAAAGATAAGATGATTTGCTTGCTTTGTGATACTGAGATATCAACATTAAATAAATTCAGTGCTCATCAGCATTTATAACACTCATAAGGACCACAGATATTTTAAATTGGAGGAGAGAGGCAAAAGGTTGTGTTGCAGAAAGTAAAATATGAAAAACAAAAGCAAAGACAATTCTTTCAACCAGCAACAAGATGTGAAATAATGGCACTGAAGCAACTGATAAAATAGATCATATACTCAAGAAAAAAGGAAGCCACTCAATGTCAAAGTTGTAGGATGCTTAGACCCTGATAACATTTCAAAGTACAAACAACTGGCTCTTTCAAGGAGAACTGTACATGACTGATCAGCAGCATGAATTAGATTTCTACTTAGCAGAGCAACTTTGTGCAAGATTTCAAAAGGAAAGGTGGCGCTTATGGCTCAAGAAGTAAGGCGCCAGCTCCATATATGGGAGGTGGCAGGTTCAAACACAGTCCTGGCCAGAAACTGCAACCAAAAAAAAAAAAAAAAAAGATTTCAAAAGGAAAATATAAATTATTTAATTTACTTCAGATGATCACTTTGGATAAATCAACTGGTAATACTGACTTGGTGTGGGTTTTATACTTCATTCAGGTCATAACAGAAGATTTTCTTAGCTGTGAAGAGTTACTCACTTTGGCACGCTTGTAAATGGAACACAAGGAACAAGTATCTCCTACAACTTTTAAGATAAATATTATGAAGTTGGATTGAATTTGGTAAATATGTATGTACAGACAGACAGTGCACCTTCCATGACAGGAAACCACGAGGGGTTTACTGCACAGATAAAAACATTAACAGATCCAGATGCTTTCATTTCTTTTAACTGATCTTGCATTACTGAAATCTCTGTGCTAAATCTACTATTTTAAGTGACATTTTGGTGTTAACTATTTTCATGTGAAGGCAACATGGCACCATCAGTTTGGTAACATGCTAAAGTTGAATGATGAGCTAGTCAATAGGGATTTGTCATATTTCTGATGCATGTTGGTTGTTGCAGAGACAATTATTACCCAAAACTTTATCTCTGTGAGAACAAATAAATTTTATGAAGAACATAATCAGCAATGTGAATTATTGAAAGAAGATTTCCATAGGAATACATTATTTCTGTGTGATATCATATCAAATCATGACTTGACTATTTCCTTGCAAGATAAAACTGCCTGTATATGAGATGTGGTAAAAGATCCAAGCATTTTGAAAAGAGCTGTCTTTTTTCAAAACACTTCTTCGAAAGGAAATTGCAGGTGAATGTTTTCCTCAGTTAGCAAAGGTCATTGATGAGCAAGATGATACACGCCAATCATTTGAAGAAGACACAGCTGTTACAGACCTACTAGTTGGAGAATACAACAAAAGGTTCACTGACTTCGAGAATCATGACATCACACTCAAAGTGCACTTCAGCTTCACCTAGTTGTGATGTAAGACACCCAAAGAACTACAGATGGAATTGATCAGTTTCTCAGTAGTTGACATGTGAAAGTCATTGTTTGATGCTAAGAAAGATCCAACTCAATGTTTGGTAGAAAGAGGGTCTTGCTCTTGCTCAGGCTAGTCTTGAACTCCTGAGCTCAGGAGATCCACTGCCTCAGCCTCCCAGAGTGCTAGGATTACAGGCATGAGACACCTCCATGCTGCAACCAAATATTCAGATGCTTTCCAACAAAAGCAGACACAATGAAGTCATTAAAAGGTTAGTTAACTTTTAAATTGATAGTTTTCATTTTTTGAAATTATCAAGTACTTAGTAGATTTATACAAAATAATGTACATTTTAAGTATATCTAATTGAAGTTTCTTGAATGTGGCCTTATTTGATTACAGCTAAAAAATGATTCCTTGTAACATGAAATAGTCCCCATCCCTGTTTTAGTGGGAGGTTTAGTACTCAAACTCGCTGAATTTGGTAGTGGCTTAATTGCTTGTAACATTGGTGAGTTTCTTAGTATTTCTTCTTCTTCCCCAGGTCTCAGTTTTCTCATTTGTAAACAAAGATACTGATACTGCATGTTTTTTTAATGCTGTTGTGAGGAGTAAATGAAATAATCCACACAATGTACTCATATTACATATGTGCAGTACAAGTCCTTACAATGGAATTCAGTACATATTAGCATCATCATCTCCATCACCATCACCACCACCACCTGCAGCAGCTTAGAGATCAGGATGGAGTAATAGTTAACAGGGCAGGCTTTTATAGTAGTCAGTTCAAACTCACCAGATACTGCTCACACATTAGAGTGAAGGAATCAAGGATGAACTGTGATACCCAGTGCCCAGGAAAATAATTTATACTAAAGAGTTATTATCTGTCCAATTCATTAATGAGCAAAAGTGCTGAGCATACACCTCACTAAAGAAGATACATAGATTGCAAAAGAGCATATGGAAAGTTGCTCAACATCATTAGTTGTTAGGGAATTGCAAATGAAAACAAGAGTTACAGCTACACATCTATTAGAATGGTGAAAATCTAAAAAATCCAGACAATACCCGGTGCTGGTGAGGGTGCAGAGCAATAGGAGTTCTCACTCATTGCTGGGGGAAGACAAAATGGCACAGACCCTTGGCAAGACAGTTTGGCAGTTTCTTACACAGCTTATCTTCCAATCCAGCAATTGTACTCCTAGGTATTTACTGTTTTCCAGATGGATTTGAAAACATATCCACGTATAAGTCTACATGCAAATATTTTGGCAGCTTTATTCATAATCACCAAAACCTAGAATCAACCAAGATAGCTTTTCATAGGTGAACTATGACACATCCATGTGATAAAATAGTATCTGGTATCAAAAAGCAGTGAATTGGCTCAGCACCCATAGTACAGTGGTTATGGCACCAGCCACATGCACCAAGGCTGGTGGGTTCAAATCCGGCTGGGGCCAGCTAACCAACAATGACAACCGCAACAAAAAATAGCTGGGTGCTGTGGAGGGCGCCTGTTGTCCCAGCTACTTGGGAGGCCCAGGCAAGAGAATTGCTTAAACCCAAGAGTTTGAGGTTGCTGTGAGCTGTGACGCCATGGCACTCACCGAGGGTGACACAGTGAGACTCTGTCTCAAACCAAACAAACAAACAAACAAAAAAGAGACAACCCCTCCCCCCCCAGTGAATTATCAAGCTGGAAAAAGACATGAATGAATCTTAAATGCATATCGCTAAGGGAAAGGCTGCATGCTGTATGATATTAAGTAAACAATAGTCTTGAAAAGTGACCCTGCTGACAGTAAAACTGCAGTGGTTGCTGGGGGTGGGGAGTAGCACTGAATAGGTGAAGCAAATTTCTTAGGTTATGAAACTACATTGTATATTGTAAATGTGGATATATGCCACTATGTATTTTAAAAACCCATAGAATTTTATAGTACAAAGAGTAAACCTTAATGTGTGCAAATTAAAAAATCATAGAGACCAGGTGTTGTGGCTCATGCCTGTGATCCCAGCAATTTGGGAGGCAAAGGGGGGAGGATTGTTTGAGGCCAGGAGTTTGAGACCTGCTGGGCCATGTAGCAAGATCCTATCTCCAAAAAAAAAATTAACTGGCATGGTGGTGTGCTCCTGTAGTTGCAGCTACTTGGGAGACGGAGGTAGAAGGCTCACTTGAACCCAGGAATTAAAGGTTATGGTGAGCCAAGATCAGATCACCATCTTCCAGCCTAGATGACAGAGCAAGACCCTATCCCCAAAAACCCAAAATTATGTAGAGGGTAAGGCAATTTTAGGATTGAAGGCAGGTTGTGATAAAACAACCTGACTATAGTAGTCCCCTTCTTGTTCTTGGGGGACACATTCCAAGACCCTTAAGTGTTGCCTGAAACCATACATAATACCAAACCTTATGTATAACATCTTTTTTTTAATTGATAACTCTGATGGTTACTCAGTGACTAATAGGTGGGTGGCATATACAGTGTGAAAATGTTGGACAAAGGGATGATTCACATTCCAGTACGGGAGTGGGATAGTACAAGCTTTCATCACACTTCTCAGAATGGCATGCAGCTTGAAACTTTTGAATTATTTATTTCTGGAATTTCCCATGTAATATTTTCTGACTGCAGTTGACAATGGGTAATTGAAACCTAGGACAGTAAGCACAGATAAGGGGAGGACTCCTGTACAAAAGGAGTGGGGAAAATATGTTGACCTGAATAACTCTGGAAGTGAGTGGCATCCATAAGACTAAAGGCAAACGAGGAAGCTGTGTGTGAGCACGTGGTATCATCTAGTTGAAGAAGCTATTTCTCATGGGCATGTGAGTTAACAATTCTGATACTGCCACACACATATACTGGCATGGAACAATTAAGTAAATGAGTAGTGGAAGGTGGGGGCCATGTGTTGGAGTAAGTATTTACAGATATGATTCATGTGGTAATGGATTAGAGCTAGAGACATCACTAAGAATTCAGATTTAGTTTAGTATGGATAAAGATGGATACATATGGAAATGTTTATAGATATATGAGGTTTAATATACACACCTGTTTCTTTGCTCTGTCAGCTGAGAGGGCCTAGAAACAATGATTCTCCCATAGCAGTAAGTATACCTTGGGCCCAGGTCTTGGTTTCTAATATCATTCTCTAGTGAATGGAAGCAGGGCTCCTTGGAGAAGTGGATGATTCTGGGACTGGAAAGAAAATACAAAAAGATAGGCCTATTGTATTTTATAGTGGCAGAAAGTAAGGAAGACTTGCTTGTATCATCTTTCTCCCCAGTGCTTTTGATGTTGAGCGATTTGGGAAACACGAAGATACTGGACGCTACGATATAGTATGAGATGCTAACTCAGTGACAGGCAGAAGGCAGAAGCCTGAAGAAGGCTGAGATTTCTTTTTTGTAATTGGAAATTATTACTATTTTTCTAGCTCTTTTGAAAGGTAACCTTTTCTTTATCATTAACTGAATGGTGACTGCACTTTATTATAACATTTCTGGTAAATGAACAATTGAAATTAAGGAAAAGATTGCAACATAGAACAAGTTTACAATGAAGCTTGCAGAAGTTACCTACATTTACTCACTTAGGTTTTTGCTTACTCAAATGATTATAATTACAAATGTCCAGAGCAAAAAGATACCGTGGTCTTGTTTCCTCTAAAGGAATATATCTAGAACTAAGGGAATGAGTTGGCATATTTTCTATAAATTTGTTGCAGCTGTTTTGCAAAAGTGGGCAAATATCCAGCATTATTTGCTAGCCAATTTAATGTTCTTTGCAAATGAAAGCATGAATGCCTTTCATATTTTGATTTATGAGCAGTTAAATTCCCCAGATCAATGAGAAAGGCCATGGAGATGAAATCGTAGGTACATTTATGCCTTTAGTACCTAGTGATTGTACATTCATGTGTTGCTTAACAACAAGGATACATTTTGAGAAATGTGTTGTGAGGCAGTTTTGTTATGTGAACATCAGATTCTACTGACACACACCTAGTTGGTGGAGCCTACCTCACACCCAGGCCATATGGTATATTCTATTGCTCCTAGGCTTCAGATTGGTACAGAGTGTTACTATATTGAATACTTGTAGGCAATGGCTAATATTTATGTAAAAAATATTTGCATAAAAAGGCACAGTGAAGGCTGGGCACAGTGGTTCATGCCTATAATCCTCAACTCTGAGGCTGAGGCCATAGATTGCTTGAGCTCAGGAGTTCAAGACCAGCCTGAGCAAGAGTGAGACCCTGTCTACTAAAAACAGAAAAATTAACTGGGTGTTGTGGCAGGTGCCTGTAGTCCCAGCTACTTGAGAGGGAGGCTGAGGCTGGAGGATTGCTCAAAACCAGGAGTTTGAGATTGCTGTAAACTATAATGATGCCATGACATTCTACCCAGGGCAACAGAGTGAAACTCTGTCTCAAAAACGAAAAGAAAAAGAAAAAGAAAAAGAAAAGTCACAATAAAAATACAGTTTTACAATCTTATGAGACCACTGTTGTATATACAGTCCATCATTGACCAAGACACTGTTATGCAGCTATAACTGTGTTTCTTTTGAAAATTTGGTTTATATTGAATGATGTTAAACCACTTAGGTTATGTTAGGCACCTATCAGTTGCTGAATGTTATTTATAATGGCATAGAGCCTATGAAATAGAGAAACAAGAGGCACCTTTATTAATTGGGTTTCTTTTCAAAGTTTGGGAGTGAAATATTGCTAGCCATGGTAAAAAAATGTATGCCTTGATTATAAGCACTGGGGTGCAAAAAAATGCACTCACACTTAAGTCTAACAGATAAGAATCTAATAAAGGCAATGTCATTTAATTAAATAAACACATAAAAGTTGGAAAATATAAATAAAATTTTAACGATGAACTAGCATTCCTCTACCTTATGCTTGGAGAAACATACCTGCACATGCCCACCAAGATTTCTATCACTTAATTTCTATGCAGACTCTACTTTTATTCCACCTCTGAACCTTTGATCGCACTTGTCTCTTCCACCTGGAATGCACTTCTTTGTGCTTAAGATCCAACAGAAATTGTGTATCTTTTCTAAAATATCAGCTGACTTCTCCTGGTCATACACATCCTGATCGTTCTTTTGTCAGAATTTTCACAAATCTGTAGTTGGTATCTCACTGTTTAACACTTTTGTATGTAAACTCATGTTACAGTTTTTATATTTCATGTTTCTTTATTTTTTCTTTTTGCATTTGGGCTAAGTTATCGGAGGAATAACTCCTCTTATCTGGCGGGATTCTGGGCACAGATGGAGACAAGTGCAGGTGGATTGAAGAATTCTTAGGTGCTGGGTGATTGAAAGAGGTTATCTCACAATACACAAACGTCTTTTCAGGTGAGCCTCCCATTGGTATTGACAATGGAGGAAGCTCTGATAGGTTCCCTTTTAGATTTGAGTTAATTTGAATTGTGGTAAATCCTAATAACAACAATAAAACTGTAGTATCTAAAATTTCTACAGTGCTTACTCTGCCATGCATTATACTAAGTATTTTACACATATCAGTCTATTTAATCCTCATAACAACCCCACGAGCAATACTATTTTTCTTTTTTTTTTTTTTTTTGAGACAGATCCTCAAGCTGTCCCCCTGGGTAGAGTGCTGTGGCATCACAGCTCACAGCAACCTCCAACTCCTGGGCTTAAGCGAGTCTCCTGCCTCAGCCTCCCAAGTAACTGGGACCACAGGCAGCCACCACAATGCCCGGCTATTTTTTGGTTGCAGCTGTAATTGTTGTTTGGCAGTCCTGGGCTGGATTCGAACCTGCTGCCTTAGGTGTATGTGGCTGGCGCCCTAGTCACTTGAGCCACAGGCGGCGAGCCAAGCAATACTATTATTACAGACCAGGGGAGTGAAGCATTGAGGGCTAAACTGATTTAATGAAGGTCTCACAGAGCTGGGACTGGCTCCAGAGCCTCACTGCTAGGCATGATGAAGGCTGGCTTGTTAGCACAGTGCAGACACCAGCTCAATTCAGCCTCTACTCAGTTTGGGGGTCATGAGTAGAGCAGTATTCATTATATTCTGAGGATCTAAGTGGTTGACTGAAATCTCTGAGCATTTATGGATTAAATATTTAGAGTATCCACAATAATTGGGTGTGATATAGACTCTGACCAGAATAAAGTGAAAAGAAAACAGATGCTTAGCTTTTGGTTTCCCTACTAATTTGCTGAATAAATGAAGGCAGAAAGACCTAATGTAGCATGTATTTTGACCCTTTTTTTTTTAAGACAGAAAAAGTACCTTATAAATAAAAAGGTTAAGAATCCTTCTTGACTTTTCCTGATGGACTTTTGTAAATAGTGTGATTTTTTTTTTTTTTTTGATTGTTGGGGATTCATTGAGAGTACAAGAAACCAGGATACACTGATTTGATTGCATTTGCTAGGTAAAGTCCCTCTTACAATTATGTGTTGCCCCCAAAAGGTGTGGCACACACCAAGACCCCACCCCTCCCTCCTTCCCTCTCTCTGTTCTTCCTTTCCTCCACCCCTCTCTTTCTCTCTCTGCTCTCCCCTTCCCCCACCCCCACCATGTCATTAATTGTCCAGTAGTGTTATTCTTAATAATCTCCAATTTACCAATGTACTGGATAGGAAAGTATCAACATCACATGCAGTTTCCCACTCTGAAAACTTAAGTATTTAGGAAAAAAAAATCAGCATTTGTATAGGTGATAAAGTAAGTTATTTAAAATAAATCCTTCAGAGTTGTGGAGGATTTGTTTATATGCTATGGGGGTATATTGGAAAAGTTTAAAAATTTGATTAGCCAAAAAAAAAAAAAATCAGCTTAGATTTTGGGTGGAGTGGTTCGATTTTAGTCAGTGGATTGCTTGGTTAGTCATCAACAGTCAGCTTCTGGGAAGAAAGTTCTTCCCAAGTGAATACAGTAGACTTGTGGCTTTCCCGGAGTTAACATTTTCAGTTTCTAGTATTTGGAAATGAACTTTAAGCTTTTTGTGTGGTGATTATAATTCTTTCAAATCACAGATATGACATTGATAATGCAGGGCTGGTCTGCTGGAGCCCCTCACAGCCGGGGAGAAAGCCCGTGCCCACCTCTCCTCAGGTATATGTTTTATGAGGAAATCAGATGCTGCTGTGGTATTTCCAAGAGCCCCAGGACCTCCATCCCAGTGTTAATGGCTACTGGTTGTGCTTACAGCTTTCTCCCTTCACTCACTCACTCACTCATTCACTAACACTTAACTTTCTCAGTTCGTTGCCAGCAAAGCCACCTGTCAAACCTTCCTACACCTTTACCATTAACTCTTCTCATTTCAGTCTCTATGTGTACCAGATGGCCTGGTTTGTATTAAGTTTCAAATGCTCTTCAGTATAATATTTAAAGGCACTCTTTTTCTAATACCTCTGTCTTTTCTTCTGGATTCCACATTCTGAATGAAATCTTTTTTTTTTTTTTTTTTTAGAGACAAGGTCCCCCTCTGTCACTCAGGCTGGAGCGCATGGCACACTGGCACACAATGGCACACCATTATCATGGCACACTGCAATCTTGAACTCTCAAAACACTGGGCTCAGGCAGTTCTCTCATCTCTGCATCCCAGGTCCCTGAGAGTATAGGTGCCCGCCAACATGCCTGGCTAATTTTTCTAGTTTTTGTAGAAGTGGTATCTCTCCATGTTTCCCAGGCTGGTCTTGAACTCCTGGGCTCAAGCAGTCCTACCATTTCGGGAGTATAGGCATGAGCCACTGCACCAGGCTTTGGTCTTATTTTCAAGGTAATCTTGCCTTCTGTTCCAACGATGTCGTATGTTAGTTATAGCTTTTGTTTGTCTTTTAGTGGTTCTGTTTTTTGTCTCATCTTTATGAATCCTTATTTGTCTGCTCTACGACAAGTGTAAACTTTCTGCTCACAGCATGGGAGATAACTTGATAAATTTCAATATGCTCACTGTGATTTTTTTTAACCTCTAAAAGAATATATGAGTAGATTCAATAACTGGGCAGTAATACTGCAGAACCCAGGAGCCATCCCTGTGGGAGATGTCAGAATTGCTCTCAAGTCCTGCAGTGGAGATGCAGGAAGAAGTGGTGGCTGAAGGATAGAGAGCAACAGAATGTGTCAAGTGTCGGCTGAACCCACCTGTGGATTTGCACTACCTTTCTACCCCTCCTGAACAAAGTAAGAGATTTCTGTTTCTTGGTCTTGGCCTATTGTCTTACAATCTTTCCACATTATTCTCTATCTTTGAGCAATATTTCCCATGTGTCAGTCATTCACAGCCATTCCCCAACACATTTTAGTAAGTTTTCATATTCAATTTTTAAATTACTTGATATTTAAAAAATTTATCTTTAAGTATATTCATTTGAAGTTTCCCTTTCTGAGAATCTTTTCTCCCAAATAGTCCTTCCAAGTAAGCCAGAGAGGTGGCTGTACACTAGTGCAGCCATTTTTCCAGAATTTTTGTAAAGATGTTCTGTGAGTGGACTTACATAATATTTGGCTGTTTGCCTTTAAAAACTAATTTTGTTTATTATAGTACTACAATACTACTTTTTTTTTTTTTTTTTCAGTATTGGCCAAGGCGGGATTTAAACCTACTACCTCCGGTATATGGGATCGGTGCCTTACTCCTTTGAGCCACAGGCGCTGCCCAACAATACTACTTTCTAATCATTACCATAAACAAAAACCCAGGAGGAGGGTGATTGGTGGGGTCACCTCTATGGTTTATCTTACAAGGGTACAAGTGAATCTTTCTAAAAGCAGAGTATGAACATTTTAACTCAGTAACTAAGAAAATGACATGAAGGTTATGTTAACCAGTTTGATGAGAGTATTTCAAAA